>PISX010002727.1:0-152773 GCA_004024625.1 Mellivora capensis
TGAGATTAAGAGTCTCTTATGGTTTGTCTCCCTCCGGATCCCATCTTGTTTCATTTTTTCCTTCCCTACCCCCCAAGCCCCCAGTGTTGCCTCTCAAATTCCTCATATCAGGGAGATCATATGATAATTGTCTTTCTCTGATTGACTTATTTCGCTTAGCATAATACTCTCTAGTTCCATCCATGTCATTGCAAATTATGTTATTGTGTTTTGAAGGCAGGAGAGTATGGAATGTGTTTTAGATACTTATCTTCAATGATTAAAGTCTTTACATATTACTTAGCTATAACCTTGTGTAGATGTGGAATTCTTACTAATCTAGGATACAGTAGATATGCATTTTAGAGCTTAATTATCTTTCCTTTTACCATGTTTTGAAAACTCCTGCCTAAAGGTCTCTCATGTAAAAAGTTAAGTCTAAAATTTATATTCCATGCTTATGAGGGTTTAGTGAAATGGAAAGCTCATTTTTAGCTGTGGGAGTAAATATCACCACAACCTTTCTGGACCACTATTCATCAAAATATATTACAAACATTAAAAATAATTTTTACCTGTTGGCTTAGTATCTTTCCTTAAGCATTAACTTTTGAGGAAATATAAATTTGGATATAAGACTATTCATCATAACATTAATTATAATGAAAGGAATAAATTGAAAATACAAAAGCAGCCAGAACATCTAAAATAGTTAAAAACTTTTCAGCTCCCATAAACTATTAGTTAGCCTTGAAAAATGATGTGTTCCCAGTCAGAATGGCTAAAATTAACAAGTCAGGAAATGACAGATGCTGGCAAGGATGCGGAGAAAGGGGAACCCTCCTACACTGTTGGTGGGAATGCAAGCTGGTGCAACCACTCTGGAAAACAGCATGGAGATTCCTCAAAAAGTTGAAAATATAACTACCTTATGACCCAGCAATTGTACTACTGGGTATTTACCCTAAAGATACAAACGTAGTGATCCGAAGGGGCATGTGCACCCGAATGCTTATAGCAGCAATGTCTACAATAGCCAAACTATGGAAAGAACCTAGATGTCCATCAACAGATGAATGGATAAAGAAGATGTATATATACACAATGGAATACTATGCAGCCATCAAAAGAAATGAAATCTTGCCATTTGCAACAACGTGGATGGAACTAGAGGGTATCATGTTTAGTGAAATAAGTCAATTGGAGAAAGACAACTATCATATGATCTCCCTGATATGAGGAAGTGGAGATGCAACATGGGGGATGGGGGGGTAGGAAAAGAAGAAAAGAAACAAGATGGGATCGGGAGGGAGACAAACCATAAGGGACTCTTAATCTCACAAAACAAACTGAGGGTTGCTGGGGGGAGGGGGGTCGGGAAAGGGGGGTAATGGATATTGGGGAGGGTATGTGCTATGGTTAGTGCTGTGAAGTGTGTAAACCTGGCGATTCACAGACATGTACCCCTGGGGATGAAAATACATTATATGTTTATAAAAAATAAAACAATTAAAAAAAATGATGTGTTCAATGACTATATAACGACCTAGGAAAATATAATAATACAAAAAAATTTAGGTAGAAAATTTGTAACAATTATATAGTTTGAACGTAGGCTGGTGCAGTCTCACTGTGCTCATATCTGGATTTTAGAGAAGGCAAGTGTGGTGAAGATAAATGAGCCACTTAATTAGAAATAGGATTTTTTAAAAAGATTTTATTTATTTGACAGAGAGAGAGAGAGAGATCACAAGTAGGCAGAGCAGCAGGCAGAGAGAAAGAGAGAGAGGAAAGCAGGCTCCCTGCTGAGCAGAGAGCCGGATGTGGGGCTCGATCCCAGGACCCTGAGATCATGACCTGAGCCGAAGGCAGAGGCTTAACCCACTGAGCCACCCAGGCGCCCCTAGAAATAGGATTTTTTGATGATATAATATAGGAGCCATTCATATACTACAGAAGGTCTGTGAACTCTCTGAAATTGTTTGCAAAAAGCTGTATTTACCATTTCTTTGTTAAATAAGACTGAAGATATCTTTGGTTTGTTTTTTGTTTTTGTCAGATTCTCTTTAAGAATTTCAAAACTTGCTAAAAAAACACAACACATCCCAACAACAATCCCCAAACACCAAAAAGTTATGAACCTTTGCTGTAAGCCATTGCGACATAAGCAGTATTTTACATTCATTTTTACATTTCCTATGACTGCTTTCATGATACAACAGCAGGGTTGAGTAGTTGGGATAGAGGATGCATGGTCCATAAGCTGCTTTTTGGCTCTTTAAGAAAAAGTATGTCAGCCCATGTCCTAGATTCTCATTTATTCTTTGCAACAACCCTGTGAGATAGATACTATTTTTAATCTTCATTTTATGAATAGTGCAGGTGAGACTCAGAGAGATTAAGCAACTAACCCCAAGTCACACAGCTTGAAAAGGGAAATATACCATGATGTAGTGGTTATATGTGGACAGTACAATGATGGATGATTTTGTTTTCATATATAATCCAAACTCCTCTAGAGAGGAGAAAGTTGTAAAAAAGTAGGTAGAACTAAGTTATGAGGATCTTAAAATTCATTTATCCTTTTATTATTTTGATTTCCTGTGTCATCCTGTGCCTATATACTTAAGAGTGGATATGCAATTTTTGCTTCTTGGCACTTAGCTCTAACTATGCTGCTCCTTAATTTTTCTTGATTTTATGAAAAAAATTACTGTATTTATAGTTTCTTAATTTTCTCTGTTAGCGGAAGTCATTTTGTTCTTAAACTCTTGAGATTCTTTTTTTCTCTTTTATCACTCCCATAAAGTCCCTATACTTTGTTTACAACTGATCTGCAGTTTCACTGTAGGTCACTGATCTGTTTTTTGTTTTTCTAAATTTGTCTTTTCTGGACATTTCATACGAATGAGTTTATCAGATATGTGGTCTTTTGATCTGTCTTCTTTGACATAATTTTTTTAAAAGATTTATTTATTTTTATTTTTATTTATTTGACAGATCACAAGTAGGCAGAGAGAGAGGCAGGCAGAGAGGGTGGGGGTGGGGGAAGCAGGCTCCCTGCTGAGCAGAGAGCCCAGATGTGGGGCTTGATCCCAAGACCTTGGGATCATGATCTGAGCCATAGGCAGAGGCTTTAACCCATTGAGCCACCCAGGCGCCTCATGTTCTCTCTTTTATACTTTGAATTTACCTTCAAGTATTAAGTACTCATAACTTAATAGGTGCTTTTAAAATGCTGCATATGTGTCTTTCAGATAGTATGTAACTTACTTTTTCTTAATACCAGTAGAATTATCCTTAATTATTTTAGGCATAGATCTAGATAAATAAAGTACCATTGAAGTGTTATAGAAAGTATTCCTAAAAGAAAAAAATTGTCTGTAAACTATGTGAAAGCTTCATTTTAATGGTTATAGGGGATTTAAGAAGGAAAAAAGTCACAACCTCTGCCTTTAAGGAACTGAAACATCTGATAAGGAGAAAAGACACATCTGACATGCACTGTTATGACCTTGATCCAAACCACAGTTATCTTTTCTCTGGATTATTTTATCTCCTGCTTCCAGTTTTTTTGTTTATTTTCCATACAACCAAAGTGATCCCTTTAAAGATACGTGAGATCTCTTCTAAACCTTCCATGCTTTTCTGTCTCTCAGAAAGCCAAAATTCTTATAGTGCACTGTAGTGCTTCATGATCAGGCTCTTGTCTATCTCTTTGACTAGTTTCATAATACTCTTTGCCTCCACTAATTACCTTCAACTGCACTAGCATTTTTGCCCTTCTTTTAACTTGAATAAGTATGCCCCTGCCCTTGGCCTTCGCATTTGGCTTTTGTTTTGTCAGAAACACTTTTCGTTTGGATTTCTATATGGTTTGCTCTAGGACCCTGCTCAAATATCCTTTTATAAGAGATGGAAGCCTTCCTTGAACACCCCACATAAAGTATAAGGTAGCATCCTATCTCTAACATTCTCTTTTCCGTTTACCTAGAGTTTTGTTTTCCAAGGTACTTAACACCATCAAATGTATATTTGTGTACCAGTTTTCCTTCTACTAAAAATGAAAGCACGAGAGTACTTGGTACACAGTAAGTACTCAATAAGTTTAGAATAAATGAATGAGTAAATATAAATAAACCTAAAACAGCGAAATGGTGGCTAGTCCCACTAACACAATGTATATTAAGTCCTCTCCAAGTTCAGCTGGAGAGACTATTTCCAGTACTCATAATTTGGGAAAGTTTTAGTGGACGGGATAACATTTGAATTGAGTCTTAAAAAATTGTTAGTATTAAAATGTAGACATGAAAAAGGAAGTGGTATGAGTAGGAGGAAAGTATAAGTAGAGGAGATAATTTGTTAAAAAGTAGATGATAGGGACGCCTGGGTGGCTCAGTTGGTTAAGCAGCTGCCTTCCGCTCAGGTCATGATCCCAGTGTCCCGGGATTGAGTCCCACATCGGCTCCTTGCTCCGCAGGGAGCCTGCTTCTCCCTCTGCCTCTGTCTGCCACTCTGTCTGCCTGTGCTCGCTCGCTTTCTCTCCCTCTCTCTCTGACAAATAAATAAATTAAAAAAAATTTTTTTTTAAAAGTAGATGATAATGATGTATTTATGAATGGGGGTAGTTAATTGTGTAGGGCTGTGGTTCTTGAAAGTGTGATTCCCTAGACCTGCAATACAGTGTGAAGACTATTAGCAATGCAAATTCTTGGCCCCACCCCAGACCTGCCCTGCAGAATCTTGAAACTTGGGATGGGGCCCAGCAGTCTGTTTTTTCAGGAGCCTTCCCATGATTCTGATATATACTAAAGTTTGAGAACCACTGGACTAAAACATATATTCAGGAAAATTGGTACATATTAAGATTAAAGAAAAAAGAAAAAATTGGTACATATTAAGATTAAAGAAAAAAGATCTTGGCTTAGGAATTTGAGTTTTAGGTTTAAGGGCATAATGATACCATTATTACTCATAAAATATTGTTTTAAAACAAACTTGATGAAGTAATGAATGAAAGCCTAGACAAAAGAAAGCCTTTGGAATATTTCAGAAAAGGAGTGATTGAGAGCCTGACGTGGCGGTGAAAATGGAGAGACAAGAAAAGTTTCAGGAAATTTGGAAATAAAGTATTTAGCATCTGGTTAAGTGTGGAGACAGGAACAAAGAATTTTATGAACTTGCATTGGGTTTCTAATTGAAGTGTCTAGGAATATGGTGGTAATATTAATAGTAAATGGTAGAAGGACCAATTAAGGGATCTAAATGATCAGTACAGTTTGACTACTGGGTCTGAAGTGTTAGTGCATTCTTAAAAGAAAAAAAAAAAGGAACAGAATTGTTAGTCATTAGCCAAAACAGACATTTTTTTTTAATGTTGAGGATATGCATTCCCATTTAAGAACAAGGCATTTTCAGGTAACGGATGATAAGTTTATTAAAATACAGAACTCATAATTTCTTTTCTCTTTTTAGTAATGCTTTAGTATTTGGAGTAAAGGCTTTTTTTAAAAAAATATTTTATTTATTTGACAGAGAAAGATCACAAGTAGGCAGAGAGGCAGGCAAAGAGAGAGAGAGAGGAGGAAGCAAGGCTCCCTGCCCAGCAGAGAGCCCGATGTAGGACTCGATCCCAGGACCCTGAGATCATGACCTGAGCTGAAGGCAGAGGCTTAACCCACTGAGCCACCCAGGCGCCCCTGGAGTAAAGGCTTTTTAATAGAGGAGCCTTCTGTGTTTGAGAGTTAACTTACTTGTAGTCGTTTTTAAGTTTAAAATTTCTTTCCAGGTTTTAATTTGGGGACAGGGGACCAAATGTCAACTAATAATGTATCAAATTTGATCAAATGAATTGTCTCCCATTATCCGGTTTACAAAGAATCCGAAGAGGGTAAGATCCCAAATTTGTTTCTTTCAGAATATTGCTTAATCAGAGCCAGTGGTCTTTCATGTGCCCCTATAGTTAGAGGTAGGGATTTTTCAAGAGCTGTAGCTTGAGTGGTTTTTCTCTGATTGGGAGTAGCTTTTTTCACTTCTCTAAAAGAGGCTTATTTAACTCCTGACTTCTTTTGTGTCTTAATTTTTTTTTTTTTTTAGATTTTATTTATTTATTTGACAGAGATCACAAGGAGGCAGAGAGGCAGGCAGAGAGAGAGAGAGGAGGAAGCAGGCTCCCCGTGGAGCAGAGAGCCCTATGCGGGGCTCAATCCCAGGACCCTGGGATCATGACCTGAGCCCAAGGCAGAGGCTTTAACCCAGTGAGCCACCCAGGCGCCCCTCTTTTGTGTCTTAATTTTTTAAAGAATCCAGAAGGTCAGTAGGGCAAAATCTTTTTCTCTACTCAGTCCAATACCCATTAAATTTAAAACAGTAATTCCTTCAACTTAGTACATATTCCAGTTGACATGCATTACTTTTTTTTTTTTAAGGTTTTATTTTTTTATTTGACAGAGAGATCACAAGTAGGCAGAGAGGCAGGTGGGGGGCGGGTGTGGGGAGCAGGCTCCCTGCTGAGGGGAGAGCCCGATGCGGGGCTGGATCCCAGGGCTCTGAGATCATGACCTGAGCCAAAGGCAGAGGCTTTGCCCACTGAGCCACCCAGGCGCCCCAACATGCATTACTTTTGCCAGTAGACTTTAGTGATATCACAGAAAAGATGGGTGCACAGAAAACAGGATATCAAATCAATTTTGGTTTCAACCTTACAGGGTACCAGTCATGCCAACTGCAGGGGCCTAGAACTTGTACCTAAGTTTTACTGGGAAAATTCATCATAAAATGTGCCATTTTATGTTTATCATATTTGGGGAGGGGACAGTGGGAACACTTAATCTGAACATTTCTACTTCCTTGAAAGTGTATTTGAATTTCTGCCTTGCAAAGTTTGCAAGTTTCTGTGGAAGGCAGCCCGGGGCACTAGCGTATGTTTGATGTTTCCTCCTTTAAATTTTTTTCATATTAAAAGCTTTTAATTTCCATTTCTTTTGTGTAGTCCTGGTATTCCTATGCTGTAATAAGTGTACATTCTGTTTAGTGGCACAGCTTCTATACTATCTTTTGTAAACAGTGTATCACTTACTTGTAGTGTGCAAAGTTCAAGGCACAATCTCCACAGAACTCCAGCCCTGCAATTTCCAAAGCCCAAGTGTTCTATCCTTATCTCTGGATTTCTTTGTTCCCAGGCTTGTGCTAAGACATTTTTAGTCCTGGGCTACCTTGGCTGTTGCCATCTTCCCTGAAATTCTCAGACCTATTGAGCTAGAACCTTTATAAAAGCACTCCTGATGTGCCCCACATTTTTATTAAGTGGATAATAACCATAAACAGGTACCAGAAATGACACTGCTTTTGATGTTTCTGATGTTTGTGCTTGAAAGAGCCAGGTGAAAACAATCTCTTTTGCCATTTGCTCCTCCAGACCTTTTCTTTACCCTGCTTTTAACTGTTCTGGGCCTTGCATCATTTGTTCTGTTTCATTGACAGTATAAACATTCCTTTTTGTCACATTCCTTTCAGCAATAGTAAGTTACACTATTTCAGATAAACATACCTGGTTTTTGTTTTTATTTACATTTTAGCCTGTTCTTCAGTTGGCTTCTCTTGTCTTCCTTTTCCTTTCTGTTTGCATTTGGGCTCAGGTTTGAATGTTCTACAATTACCTCTTTTAAGATCTCCCATAACATCATAGATGAAAGTCAAGGAATTCTGAGTTCATTAAAAAACATTCATTATCGAACAAATTTTGGCCACTCTCATCTCCCTCACTTAAAGAAGATTTTATCAGCGCAACCTCAGACCTAGGACTGACTTCCTGTTTTTCTTCAGTGTTGCTTTTCCTTATTCACTCTCTGATGCCTGACTTTGAGTTCCTTGGGCCCTTTCCATTGTGGCACCATGCCATACCATATATTACCCTCCATAATAACTAGTAATTTGAAATGTCCATGAAATACTTCTGGTATTTTAAGGTAATTTTCCAGGTTTTTCATTTGTTTGTTTGTTTTGTTTTGTTTTACCTTCAAATCTGTGCAGATTTTATGTTACCTTATATAATGGCCTTCAAGGTGTGGTTTTTCACTTGCTCTTATTATGCACTTACTATTTCTTTAAAAGAACATCTTGCCATAGTTGAATTTCTAGTCTGGTTCACTTAGATTTCCATCCAAAGTTACTTTCCATTCCTCTGTTACATACCTTTGGAACTAGTCACCCTTCCTTTCTAATGAGGAACAACTAAAATATCCTTTTCCGATTCCGCTTTTAAGAGCACATAGTTCTGGTATATATGTATTTCCTTTTCCTTTTTTCCTATTTAGTTGTCTTTTTTTTTTTTTTTTTTAAAGATTTATTTATTTGAGAAAGAGAGAGAGGGAGCAAGGGAAGGGGGGCAGAGGGACAAGGGGAGGGAGAGAATTTCAAGCAGACTCTCCGCTGAGCACGGAGCCTGATGCAGGGCTCCATCTCATGACTTTGAGATCATGACCTGAGCAGAAATCAAGAGTCAGATTGCTTAACTGACTGAACCATGCAGGTGCCCCTATCTAGCCTTAATTCTAAGTGTGAACTTATTCTTAAAGGTAGTACCTCTCTTCCATCTTTATCAACATGACCTACCTCCTTTTATTTTTTTTTAACTCTACCACTGTTGTTTTAACTGTATTATTTTTAAGCATATTTAGTTCTTGAGAGTAAGCAAACCTGGTACATAAAGTTAGTGTTTGATGCATGGACCTTTTAAGTTTCTCTTTTAGCCTTTGAATTTATAATAATTCCATTGAATTTTTCTTCTGTCCCAGTCTAAGAAAGTGATTTATGCCCTATATAATAAGGAATCTGACTTTTTCCTCTGTTCACTTGATAAAATCTATTGGCCATCTTTGTTGAACTCAGATAAAATCTTCATATCTGCATCCTTGATTAGATTTATGTACTTATCAGTTCCAGAAGATACTTGAGACCATATTGTGACACTGAGTTTAGAAGCCTTTGGACAAGTTACATGAATCTAAGAGCTGCTCTTTGAGAACAAAATTAAGAAGGAGAGGGACAGAGTTAGTTCAGTTGATCTAGGACTATTTATTTTTCAGTTTTTATCAGATTAAGAAATTTTATTTTTTTTTAACATACCATGTTATATTAGTTCCATATGTACAATATATGTGATTTGACAGTTCTATAACTTACCTGGTGCTCATTACAGCAAAGGCATGCTTTAATCTCCACTACCTATTTACCCCATCCTTCAAACCCTCTCCTTTTTGGTAACCATAATTTTGCTCTTTATAATTGAGAGTCTCTTTCTTGATTTTTTTTTCCTTTCTCTTTTTCCCCTTTGTGCATTTTTGTTGTTGTTGTTTCTTAATTCCACATATGAGTGAAATCATACAGTTATTGTCTTTCTCTGACTGATATTTTGCTTGGTTTATTACTCTAGCTCCATCCACCTCATTGCAAATAGCAAGATTTCATTCTTTTTTATGGATCAGTAATATTCCACAGGACCAGCAATTTAAAGGCTAGACATTTACACACTAGTGTTGTAAGGTGCATATGGAATTTAACCAGCTTCTCAGTTTAATCCTCCGGCTTATAGTTGTTTGAGAAACCAGACAGAAAGAACAAAAAATTTTCTACCTATTAATGTCTAAAACCCCTATATAACTAAAGGGCATTTTTAAAAAATGCAATAAAATCATTGCCTCAGCCATACCTGCTAGGCCATGCTGAATTGAAGTAAGATGCAGAGCTCTGTTTAGCCCAAGACAGTTAAGTCATTATTATGTGCAAACATAATCTGTGTATACCACTGGCATCCTACATTCTGATTTGATGTTCATATGCATTTGCTTGTGCATATATTTTGGGGTTCACTTGTTTATTTGCCAGTTTTAATGTTTACGAGAGAAGCATTTAATATAGTATTCTTCCTAGTGAGTTTGGAATCAAATGAAAAATTGACAGGGATCAAAGTTTGTCTAAAATATTTAAAATGAGGGACACCTGAATGGTTCATTCAGTTAAGTGTCTGCCTTCAGCTTGGGTCATGATCCCAGGGTCCAGGGACTGAGTCCCACATCAGATTCCTTGCTCAGGAAGGAGCCTGCTTCTCCCTCTGCCTGCTATTCGTTCTCCCTGCTTGCTTGCTTTCTCTGACAAATAAATAAAATCTTAAAAAAAAAACAAACAGTGGTGTAATAATCACTAAATTACAGACCTTATTAGAAATTTAACAGTTTTTCCACTGATGATTTTTCTGTTTCAGGATGTTATTTCTGGATCTCATATTGTATTTAGTTGTTACTTACCCTTAGTCTCTTCCAGTGTGTAACAGTTCTTCAGTTTTTTATCTTTCATGACCTTGACACATTTGAAGAATACTGATTAGTTTTTTTGTAAAACATCTCTCAGTTTGGGTTTGTCTGATGGTTTTTCATGATTGGGATGAGGTTAGGCATTTTTGGCAAAAGTGCCACAAAAATGCCATTGTTTCTTTCTTGGTATGCCATCTGAAGAGATTGATGATAATGATATGTTATATTACTTACTGGTGATATTTATTTTGATGATTTGGTTAAGTTTGTGTCTGGGAGGTTTCTACACTCTCTTAAGTTAGTGTCTTTTTATTTTTAGTTGATAAAGTCTTGGGAGAGATAACTTGAGACTGCAAATCCTGCATTGCCTCAAACTTTTTTTCCCTAAGATTTTATTTATTTATTAGAGAAGTGAGCAAGAATGAGAGAGAACACATGAGCCTGGGGGAGGGAGGAGCAGAGGGAGAGAAAGCCGACTCCCTGCTGAGCAGGGACCCCCCCCAACCTGGGGCTCCATCCCAGGACTCTGGGATCATAAACTGAGCCAAAGGCAGCTGCTTAACAAACTGAGCCACCCAGGTGGCCTTGCCTGAAACTTTACCCACAAATACTAGCATTGCTCTGTGGCTCTTGTCTACAGCATTCATTACTGTGTATTTGCCTAATGCTGATTCTCTATATCTCTTTTCTTCTCTGTTTATTAATTGGGACTTTTGTGTGAGGAAGTGCTGTCTCATCTCTAACATTTACTTAACTGATTATTTGTATCACTGTGAACTCCTGGATATTTATCTTGTTCTATGGATTTAAGTCCAATACTATCTTTTATTTTGTTGCTTAAATTTTTCCAGCTATAGCACTTAGGAGCTCCTTCAGGTTGGCTCCCGTGTTTTTATACCCCATCATTTTTCAGATTTCATTACTTCAGCACCACAAAATGTTCTAGTCTTATCTTGTGTTTTCCTTGCTTCAGGCCTGCTGGTGGAGACCTTGAGGAGTCCAAGTTTCTTTTATGGAGAATAGCGTTCAGAAACCAAGATTTGGTCCTTAAATGTATATATTGCTACTGGGGTGTTACTGCTCTTATGCCCTCTCAGTAGACAGAGTTAGGGGATTATATATATAGTAGCTATATTACAAATGAATAACATAATCATACTGAAGGGATGGGGAAAAGACAATGTCTATTATAATGTTTATTTTGAAAGTTAGCAAATTCATTCAATGCATAGATTGCATATGAATTTAAGGGGGATACTTTTCAGTCCATAGTGATTTGGATGATATATTTTAATGTTCTTAAATAATGAATGTAATTTTAATTGAATGGGTTTACACTAAGTCTGTCTTTTGGCAATTTTGCCAAAGAATGAATCTGCTCATTCTCACAATAATTTGCCTTTGTAAATTAAGATATGGCAGTGTATAGTATATACTGTATCCCTCTTAGGTCAGGATATATGCTCCCGTAAATGAGAGTGCTGAGAAAGTGCTGTAGGATCATTGCACCATTCCAGCATCTTTCTTTGGCAGTAGCTGTGCCCTTTTCTTCAACTCCCCTTGTATCACGGCATGTTTTTAGCCTTAGCTGTAACTTCTTTCAGCAGTATTTATATAGTTTCTATAAATTATAGTAAATTGCATTACAGTATGTTTGTTATGCCCTTCAAAATAAAAAAAAAGGAGGGGGGCGCCTGAGTGGCTCAGTGGGTTAAAGCCTCTGCCTATGGCTCACGTCATGATCTCAGGGTCCTGGGATCCAGCCCCGAGTTGGGCTCTCTGCTCAGCAGGGAGCCTGCTTCCTCCCTCTCTCTCTCTGCCTGCCTCTCTGCCTACTCATTCTCTCTCTTTCAAATAAATAAATAAAATTAAAAAATAATAATAAAAGTTTTTACGAATTTCTAATGGATGGTTGATCTTGATCCTGTTTCTTAAACCATTTTCTTGAAGATTTTAGAACTATTGCAATGGTTGATTTTAAAGATCCAGGTAAATACTTTCCCTTTCTTTGCAGCAACTTGAACATTATTCTGGTCATTATGTTAAGACTGTTACTTACTAGAATGCAAAAGAAAAAGGAAAATGGAAGATGTGGTATTTGCTGTACTTTGGTCTGGTATAGCACATTCAGATTATGATATCATGGTATGCACTCTCATTAGCTGCTGCTTAGATAGCACAGGAGAAAAACTTCAAATTAAAGGGCAATGTAATATGCAATGTCACATGTTTTAAGGAAAATATTTAAAAGAGAAATAATGTTATAGTGAGTCTTAAAATGTTAGGTTAATGTTACAGTGTATTAGCAGTGTCTGGTATGATTTTTGAATAGTATAAGAAGATATATAAGTTTCAGTAATTTTGTTTCTATCCCATCATAGGTATTCTAACAAACCTATTGGAGATGTCCCCCACAAGGACTTTTATTGTGTTAGGTTTGGGCTCAGCTAGATCAGGCAGAATATTAGTAGCAGAATCTTGTTGAATGAGGGAGGCTATAAGAAGAACAGAAGCTGAGAAAATAGGAAGTTTCCCTTCTAAGGAGATAAACTCATCCCATAAATAGGAAGTGAATAAGGTTATAAGTAGGTATGGATTAGGGCAGACTGTTTGGGATGGAGGACAGGAAAATAGGAGACTGTCAGGTACCTATATTTTAGGTGTCATAAGAATGGTGTTATAGTGGCCAAAGAGAGATTAGTAAAGCTGATCAAACACTCTAGTGAAGAGAAAATTTAAAGGCAGGTAACCAACTTTTTTTTTTTTTTTTTTTTCTTTTCTTTTTGCCTTTGGTAGTTTAGAAAAGTATGTCCTATTTGGGGTCATCATAGCAGTAATTTTTACTTCTCAGTTAACTTTCTGGTAATGCAATTTGGAATTGTAAGAGAACCGTGAAAGGTGTAAGATTTTATCTAAGTTAGCCTGCCACAGTTTCATGGATACTGGCAGAAAACATGAAACTCCTGGGTCAGAAATAATAACCTTTATTACTCATGGCACAACAAGCATCATGACCTTCATGCTTATGGTGGATCCCTTTGCCCCTCAACTCTCATAAAGGTGATGTAAGTGTCATAGGTGGATCCTGCACTCACAGTGAGTTTTCATCATAGCTGAGGAACCCCAAGCTTAGGGAACCCTAATCTTTTATAACTGTCTAAAAGTGTAGACGTCTGCCTATCATTTCTTCCAGAGGGAGATGACATTGTGATTATGCTAAATAGTAAACAGGCTCACTGCTGTAGAGGGAGATATCATCTCTATTTTTCAAGGCTTTTGCCTATGAATATCTTTGAAAAGATGAAGGTAGTCAGGCCTTTTTTTTTTTTTTTTTTTTGAAAAAATGTAGAAGTACAAGAGACCCATGCAAAATTGTCTCCTAAGAGGAAGTGATGAGCATGAAAAGTCCTTGAGCTCTGAGTGTTCTTGGCTTTTGTACTTTGTTCTATTTTTTTCCAGCTTTTAAAACAGAGTTGGCAAACCTTCTCTGTAGTGGGGCCGATATTAAATATTTTAGGCTTTGTGAGCCATATGATTTCTGTCATAAGTATGTAACTGGTTGTTAAGCAGGAAAGCAGCCATAGATAGTAAGTAAATGGATGAATCTGGTTATGTTCCAGTAAAGCTCTATGGACATTAAAATTTGAATTTCATATGATTTTTAGGCATCACAAAATACTTTTTTTTCAACCATTTAAAAATGTAACATACATTCTTAGCTTATGGGCTATACAGAAACAGGTGGCAGGCCAGATTTGGCCTACAGGCCATAGTTTGGCAACCTGTATAATATGAAGTATTTTAAAAATATAATACATTGTTTTATTATAATAGTCTTATATATGAGAGATCATAAGTAACATTTTATAGCAATTGATGGTTCTAAAATGCTTACTCCTAAATTATTCTAATTTAGCTTCACAGTAAACCTGGAAAATAAGCATAATTAACTCTATTTATAGTGAGGAAACTAATGCATAGAGAAGGAAGATGACCTGTCTAAATTCATAAAGCTAGTAAATTGTCAGAGCCCAGACGAATTATATTCTGGACTCTTTACTCCATCATATTGTTTAGTTTAAACTTTTATAATCAGAGCATCATGCCACTACATCTTTTTAATACCCATTGGTGCCAGAATGCTTAGAATTTAGTCTATAATAAATAGTAGTGATAATAATCATGTTCATTTCTAATTTTCTTTATTACTATATTCTACTGCCTAGCTATTTTAATCTTTGATAATTGATGTTTTGACAAAGGCTGGTTATGGGAGGTAAAGGACATTTGTTACAGTTTATTAAAGATTTGGCAGTTGGACAGTATAATTATTCATATCCTATATTTCTTCTCTACATTTTCAAAGGTAATAGTTAATTTTATTTTCAGATGTACACTAGGAAAATAAACAATAAGGTTTTTTCCCCTAAATCATTTGTATTCACACTAAACTAATGCTTTATTTAGTAATGTCATCATAATTTTTAAACTCAAGATGTTGAGAACATTTTCTGTAATAATGTACTTCTTGGATTATTTCCTTACCAGGTGGTGGAAGATTATGCTGGAAGATGGCAGGTCCCTTTGCCACAGCTTCAGGTTCTTCAGACTGCACTCTGCTGTTTTACATCAGCCAGTGCGTCATTCCCAGATGAATGTGAGCACGTACAGTATGTTTTGAGTAGCCTTGCTTTGTAAGTACTCTTTACTTCTTATGGGGATTGGGTTTTGATTATTTTCTCTGTGAAAGGAGCCTTTCCTACAGTCTTCCCTCAGAAAGAAATTTCCAAAACCCTGGACGGTTATAAAGAAAAAAAAGAAGAGCAAAAAAAGAAATTTCCATTTTTTCATTTAAGTATTTAGGTTTAACTTTGAACATATAGCCATAATTTATTTTTAATGTTAGAGTTAATTGGCATTTTTGCATAGATTCTTATGGTCACTACCATCACTTTCCTTTTTTAATTCCCTAGCTCTAATGGTAAGTCCCAAAATACAGCAATTGAGGCCATCAGACAGAGTTAGCAGAGGGATCTTAAATCAGGCCAGAAAGAGCTTAGGAAACTCCTGGTTTTTGAAAATACTTCAGAAGAATTAAAAAACCAGGAGTTTCCTGGTTTTTTTTTTTCCCCTGAGCACTTGTATTTATTTATTTTTTGCTCCGGCAGATCCTACTAAAGTTATAGTAAAGACATAAAAGAGAGAAATACAGTGAAAATAAAGTAGAGAAGAGCCATCAGTGAATGAAAGATTTCAAAAATTTTGTAGGGCAGAGAACACAGAAGAGTGAGTGGTCACAAACATGACAGAACAAGTCACAACTTCACTTTTTGTTTTGTGCATGTGCGCTTGCCTCAGATCATACATCACAGTAACATGTAAAATCATTTATCAGCATTAGAAAATACAATAGAAAGTATCAGAGAATGTCTTACAGGATCAGTATTATTTAGTGAAATTCTTGTTTTATATGTTTATTTTTATGTTTGTATGTATACTTGATTATTTGTAAAACATTTTAAAAACCTGTAGCAATTAAAACAGAGTTATCCTCTGCCTAATAAGATAGAAGGTGTAGTTTGTCCTGTGCCTGCGCCGCCCCACCCCGCTCCCCCAAATCCTAGAGAGGTGTAGAATTTGAATATGCAAGGCATGAAATAGAGATCAGGGAATTAGATACTTTGGGAGAATGGAGATAAAGGAATTAATTACAGTTTTTCCATTCAGGCCAATCACCAAACCCTAGGGCCAAGTTGGGGTAGGGAAACAGAGTTGCTTTTTTCCCCCCCTCTAAGGAATTAAATGACTTTGGAGCAATGACCTTTGCATTCTGGCAGTTAAAGTTTCCTCTTTGAGATAGCTAGTTAATCACTTAACTACTCTAAAGAAAAACTTGTCATTCACCAAAGTCTAGACGTGCTACTAGACCTCCCAATTAATCTGTTTATGGCCTTATTCTTACATATTAGTGGGGATTCGGGAATCCTGAGACAGTTGAGGAATGCCTTCAACATGAAAAAAAATACAGTGAAAAATTTGGAAGAAAATACAAGAGTAAAAGAAAATAAAAAAATTAAAAATATAAAATCTATAACGTATAGTTTCAGGGAGAGTTAAGATGATACGTGTAACATTAAAACACCAACATTCCATGCTGTATGAATGGAATAATGAGATATCAAAGATGAGTTTGTGTAAATTAAAGAAATCTGATGATGGTTAAAATTTAAAGTTCTATAGGAGGAAATTTGGAGGGTAAAGTTGGAGAAATAATCCAGGATGTAAAACAGAACCAAAGAGAAGGAATGTTACAGTCAGAGAAAAAAAAATGATTTGGTGCCTTTATGTAGGAGGTTCATTATCTCACTAGTTGGAGTTCCAGAAAAAGAACTTAAAATATATTGGAGGAAAATTTTAAAGAAAAAAACAAAAGAATTTTCTAGAACTGAAAGCCATGAACTTCCAGACTGAAAGAGCTCAAGAAGTGCTTAAGACAGTAAATATAAAAGATTTTCAGCTAAATACATAATTTTGTGATTTCGAAATACCAAGAATGAAAAAACAGATACAAACACCTTGTCGCAAGGGAAAACTAGGTTACCTACAGAGGAACAAACATCAAATTGGTATCAGTCTTCATAGAACTCATACAACTAACTGTGGGTGGTAGAATATAATGAATCAGTGTCTTGAAAGATTGGAGGAGAAATTATTTTCAATGTAGGATTTTATACTTATCCAAACTGTAAGTGAAGTGTGAGAGAAAGAACATTTCCAGATATGTAAGGATATAGAATATTGACATGTTGACATACCCTTTCTTTTAGGAAGTTATTAGAGAATGTGCTCCAGAAAATGATGGTGGATCTAGAAAAGAGTGGCTTTTTTACATGAGGTAGAGGGAAGAGAAGACCCCTAGGTCTGTTAAGTAGTAGATCTTAACCAATATAGCACCTTGAAGAGGGAAATATTCAGTAAAAATGGAGATTTGAGAGTAACCTTGAGAAGTTAGAACCATTTAAGGTAGGGATAAAAGGCAAAGAAAATAAAATAGAAATTAAATACTCCAGGAAAATTAAAAATAATATGAACAGGAAAAAACACAGAATTATAGCAAACTACTTTAATATGTAATGAGTGTTATTTACATAGTTTTCTTAATGTAAATGATGTTTACTGGCTTTAAACTTTTAGTAGAGTACAAAAATAATTATAGTTACAAAACAGAAAAATTATTAACCATTCAATATAAGATTATTTGATGGAAGTTACAAGTTGAAAGTAAAGAATAAGGTCACTAAAAAATATCCTTTGATTCTTATTTTACAAAATGGAGTATCTGTGGTACATGAAACCATAAATAATGTGTAAGTAAAGTTTCAAAGATCAATAATAGAGGAAATAATAACTAATGTGAATGTGGAATTGGTTGTGTGAGGAGTTAAATTCTCTTCTCCCACAGTAGGAAGTTAAGAGGTAATATTTAAAATTGGTAAATAAGGAAGTACTGACAAAGCTTATTATCAACAGCTATTAAAAATTTTGAAAGTTGTTAATTCTAGGGCGTTGGACTAGTGAGAGAGAAGACTGAATTCTTTGTGTACAGTTAGCATTTTTAAATTTTGAAGATGTATTAATTTCATATATATGAACTACATATTTTTTGCTTTATGTATACAAAATTTAGAAGAGTGCATGTACATTGTGTTTTTTTACAAGTTTATTTGTAGATACTTAAAATTATAGGTGAGAACTGTGTGAGGTGATGGATATGTTAACTAGCTTGATTATAGTGATAATTTTATAGTGATATAGTGTATAGTGATATACAAGTGTGACTTGTATATCAAACTTGTATATCAAAACATGAAGTTGTATACCTTAAATATATACAATTTCTGTTTGTCAGTTATACCCCAATGAAGCTGAAAAAAAAAAACTGGAGGAGGAAGGAGAGTTTAGAATATAACCTTATAGAATAGATTTGTAAGAGCAATGCAGTATAAAGAAAACTGTATTATTTGAAAATACATATTTCTTTTATTTATTTTTTTATGATACCCAAGTGAATATGGGAGATATATTAGGACTTTTTGGTTAAAATTGACAAACTTAGTCATGCTAGCTTAAGCAAAAAAAGAAGGGTATGGGGGATTTATTAGATGACTACACCATGGAACAGCAAGGACTAGAACTAGTTTCAGGATTTTCTGAATCCAGAGAATAAAATATCACCTAGAACCGTTCTCCCCTTTTCTTATCCTCATTCACTCAGGGCTCCTGACAGTTCTGCAGTTAAGCTTAATTAACTGAGAGGTTTGTCCCTACCCCATTTGTAATCCTCAAAATATTTTTGGGAACCTGAGCCCAGCCAACGTTATGTGCCTCCTGCTTTGACTAATAGCTGTGTTAAGGAGAGTATAGGAAGATTTTTGGCTCAGTCTGATGATCAGCTCACCCCATGGCTGGGGGGAATAAGGATACTAAATTGACAGCCTAATGAGAACCATAGAAATGTTGGAGGGGTAAGGGGTTCCCTCAAGAAGTAAATGAGGTAGTATGAAACAGAGCTGCTAGGTAAACAAACATAACAGATATCCACTACAAATAATAATTTTATGTGTCATTTTGAAAACTACCAAAACAGTTTTAGTTATTTTCTAATGATTTCTGAGGAAAATAATTATTAAAAGAAGTACATTATTTGTAAACAAGATGTATTAATCTTGTTTCAGTGCCTGTTTTCATTTTTCCCCCACCTTTCACCTATATAAGCTTTGTTAACATTCGTGTTATAATGGGAAATGCTTTTAAGGTTTTCAGAAGCACTTTATTATTTTTTTAATTTAACTACTTTGTTAGTTTCTGTTTAATTGCTTCCTATCTTTTTTACTACTGCTAATGAAAAAATAATGTATTAAGCAGAAGCAAATCTTATCTTGAGATGGACAGTGTTAGGGGGAAAAAAGTAAACTATCTTCGTAGTTTGTCAAGGAATAATGTTTCTTGTAAGGAAAACTTCCTGCATTATTAGAGTTTACTTTAACAGAAAAGTTAATCATATTTGTAATACCAGAAGAAAAATGAGGAAATAAAAACATGGTGATACTAGTAAGAGAATAAAGAGTTTGTAACAGTGTTCAACTTATTTAAGTAAGTATATAAACTGGAAAATTCTAATTCCATAATCATTCATTCATTCAGTAAATCTCTTGTGCTTGGTTCTAGGCTAAACATTTTAGAAAATAAGAGAGATAAATCCTTGTTCTTAAAGACCTTACAAAGCTAAAAAATATTAAGCAAGCAGTCACACTATTATGTAATTATAATTATGAAGGAATTACAGGGTACCATGAGAGAGTATAACAGGGGCTTGACTTGGTCTGGGAGGTCAGGGAAAATTTGCTGGGTGAGCTAACAACTTGAGCTGAACTCCGAACGAATGATAACAATTAGATGAAGGAGCAGAAGAGCCTCCCAGGGATGGCAAATAGAATGTACAAGGTGACTGGACAAGATGTCAGGATATTAATGGATTTCATTATAATTCATATCTGTTTGTTGAATTCTTGTTTGTGATCTGTATCATGTACTTAACGTTTTTTATTCCCTTGACATACTAAAAAGTTATAGGTGAGCTAAAGAGTTAACTTAAGTAATACCTACGAGATTTTATTTTATATGTACGTAAGAGTGTGTGTGTGTGTGTGTGTGTGTGTGTGTGTGTGTAAAATATGTTAAACATATAAGTTACTATATTCTGTGGCAGTATTATCTGGTCCATTTATCAATCTTCATAAAAGCCTGTTCTGTCTTATAAATTATACATATATGAAGATGTGCCTTCTGTAAACTGGGAGACCACAAAAACTATGTTTTTTGTTTTATGAAGGTCTTATTTACAGGGAAGGAAGATGGATTCTGTTTTTATTTATACTTGAGGTTTTTTTTTTTTTTTAATTTTGTGGCAATGAATATAGTCACGAAGAGAATGGTCTTAAGTTGGCTAATTATGATTTTACCTAGGTTGACTCTTTTTATAAGCATATTTTCTAAAGAAATGGAGATTTAGCTGTATATGTATGTATTTGCACTAAAAAGGATCTCAGGTTAAATCTCTTTTATAGATAAGAAAACTTAGGCCTGAGCCAGTGTAGGGGACTTTTGTAAGTCCGAGTTAAGTTTTTTTTCCCCCTGTTGTTTTCTTATTTTAAATTGGTTAAACACTGGTTTCTGTTTTACTGGTAAAACTGAGCCAAACACCCTGAAACTAAGTGGATCTTTAGGCAGAGAACTTAGATTTTACCAGTTTTATATAAAATAAAAGCAAACTTCAGTGCTGCCTTCTCAGCCACCTTTAGCCCAACAGAAGGTAAATGTTCATAGATTTTAGCATTCCACACAGGGTTCCGTGATGGAGAGTGCATATTTGCCTGGCAGCCATTATGTCCACAAAGATCTGTATGATCCACTGGAGAGGGAACTAGTTCAGCTAGTAGTGTTTATTATGTGTAGTGTCAAATACTAAAAATGTATACCCTAATATGCCAAGTTGCCTATAAGAGAAGACCAAAAAGCCTTCTCTTCCATGGAATTAAATGGGTATAATCAGCGTCTTATTTAGAGTGGCTAGACATTCATATGTTAGGCCACACTTGTAATGATAGATCAGTAACCCTTTCTGACTATATTGCTGAATTGGATTATATTTGAAACAGAATTTGTGCCTATCTTCTATTCAACCAAGTTTAACTGGTTGTATATAACTTAGGTCTAAGCTTCAACTAACTTAGGAGATAGAAATAGCCTAGAAATTAAAGGAAGAAAGGATAATTATAAAGGGCTGGTTTTTGGGGTGCGGCCAGGCCCCACCAAATGTGTTTATCTTATGGCCCCATCCATATATTCTTTGTCTGCAACAAGTAGTACTCTTTTTGCTTCTTGACTTTTTATTTATTATTTTGACCAACACTTACTCAAAACCTTCTCCAATTTTATATCTGTTATCTTTACTAATCATTTGTGGCAGGTGATCTCATTTATTTTATAGAGAAATCTAGGCTGTCTATCCTCTTTCCTTGTTTTCTCTCTTTAAAGAAATAATTTCTGGAGCGCCTGGCTGGCTCAGTTGGTAGAGCATGTGACTAAGTCTCAGGGTCATGAGTTCAAGCCCCACACTGGGCACGGAGCCTACTTAAAAATTAATTAAATAACTAAAAAAAGAAATGATTTCCTTTTTGCGGCAATTGGCGGTCTTAATTTAATTCCCATACTAAATTCCCTCAGCATTGCTTTGTTTTTCATTACCTTTACATTAGAATGTTTTGTTTTCAGGATTTGTTGTAGCTAAAGTCAACATTAGACAAACTTGCATGCATTTGTTTATACTGGCTATGTTTAGAAACTCAGCATTTCATTTGGTGCTAGTAGTGCCTAGAATCTTTTCTCCTTATAATTTTGGCCTGTATTGCTCCATTTGTCAATTTTGGGATGAAACAGTTGAGACTTCATTTTGTTGGCAGAGATAGAGAGGGATTATTAACTGGTATATTTATGTTGACAGAGATGAAAAGTGATCAGGTGATGACATACCCTATTCCCATCTGTGTTAGTATATATCAGAACCTAGAGGTATATATATATGTATAGTTTTATAGCATGGTATTTACGGCTTTTTGAATATAATTGAAGGAAGGCTTGATAATTCTTGGTCAGTTGAGATACGCAAAACTAAGGAGAAAAGGCAGTAGACTAAAAGCTGATACTATTTCACTGCTATTAGGAAAGATTATTTATTCTTTAGAAGATGTATATAGTCATTATGAATGGTGTAAATACATGTTTGAGTTTTTCTGAATTTGAATGTCTTTATTTTGGGCTAAGCCGGATTCCTGAAAAACTATAGATTTGAACCTTTCAACTTTTCCTCCCTTCCTCCTGATAGCTTTGGTCTGTAGAACTGGATCATAATAGTGGAATAAAACAAAAAGAAGAAGAAGAAAAAAGAAATGCTTCTGAAATTGTTGAAAAAATGACAAAGTTCTACCCATTGCTCCTTACACAGAAATCTTAAGAACATTCCTTTAGATGTACCTAAATTACATAAAAACAAATATTAAGAGATCTAAAGGGAGAAATAGACAGCAATATAATAATAGTAGAAAACTTTAATATCCCACTTTCATCAGTAGTTAGATCATGCAGATAAAAAATAAGGAAACATTCGCCTTAACGCATTAGACCTGATGGACTAAACAGACATATACAGAATATTCTATCCAAAAGAAACAGAATATACATTCTTCTCATGTGCACAGGATAGATCATTTATTAGGCCACAAAAAGGTCTTAATACGTTTAAGAAGATTGAAATAATATTAAGCATCTTTTCTGACCATAGAGGCATAAAAATAAATCAATTACAACAAGAAAAGTAGAAAATCTACCAATATGTGAAGATTAAACAGCATTCTATTGAACAAATGGGTCAAAAAAGAAGTCAAAGAGAAACCAAAAAAACCTTGAGACAAATGAAAATAGATATATATACAACATACCAAAACTTACAGGATGCAGCAAAAGCAGTGCTAAAAGGAAAGTTCATGAGGATAAATGCCTACTTAAGAAGCAGGAAAGAGCTCAAATAAATAACCTAACTTTACATTCCAAGGAACTAGGAAAAAAAGAACAAATGAAGCCCAAAGTTATTAGAAGGAAATAAAGACCAGAATGGAAATGAATGACTAACCAAAAGAAAAGATCGATAAAACTAAGAGCTGGTTCTTTGGAAAGAGAAGCAAAATTGAGAAACCTTTATCTAGATTCACCAACAGAAAAAGAAGACTCAAAATCAGAAATAGAAGATAGTATAACTGATACCACAGAAATAAAAGGTAAGAGACTACTATGTACAGTTATACACCATCAAATTTGACAACCTAAAAGAAACAAATTCCTAGAAGCACACAATCTACCAAGACTGCATCATGAAGAAATAGAAACCTGAACAGACTAATTACCAGAAAGGAGATTGACTCAGTAGTCAGAAATCTCCCAACAAACAAAAGTCCAGGACCAGATGACTTCACTTGTGAATTCCAGCCAATATTCAAAGAAGAATTAATATCAATCCTTTTCAAACTCTTTAAAAAAATTGAAGAGGTGGGAATACTTCCAAACTCATTGTACAAGGCCAGCATTACTTGGATACCAAAACCAGACAGGGACACCACAATAAAATAAAAATTACAGGTCAGTATCCCTGAGGAGCATAGTTAGAAAAATAGTCAATAAAATATCAGTAAACTGAATACAACAGCCCATTAAAAGGATTGTGCACTGTTATTAAGTGGGGTTTTTCAGGGGGTGCAAAAATGGTTCAGGCATTCACAAATCAATGTGATACACTGCATTAACAAAATAAAGGATAAAAATCATTATGAGTCTCTCAATAGATGCAGAAAATCATTTAAGAAAGTTGAATATCCATTTATGATAAAAACTCTTAACAAAATGGGTATAGAGGGAACATTCATCAACATCATAAACGCCACATTTATCACAGGCCCACAGCTAACTTACACTCGGTGGTGAAAAGCTGAAAGTTTTCCCTTTAAGGATGCCCATTCTTGCCACTTTTATTCATATAGTAATGGAAGTCCTTGCCAGAGCAATCATGCAAAAAAAAAAAAAAAAAAAAAAGTCTTCCAAATCAGAAAAGAAGTAAAACTGTCTCTATTGGCAGATGATATGATATTTTGCATAGGAAACTATGAAGAAACCTGTTAGAACTAGTAAAAAAAAAAAAAAAAGTCAATAAATTTGCATGACCCAAAATCAGTGTATAAAAATGTTACATTTCTGTGTGCTAATAATGCACTGCTAGAGAAATTAAGAAAACGGTCCTATTTACAGCTGTATCAAAAAGAATAAAATATCTAGAAACTTGTTTCACCAAGGAAATGAAAGACTTGTACACTGAAAACTACATGGTACTAATGAAAGAAATTGAAGAAGATACAAATAAATGGAAAGATATTCCATGCTCATGGATTGGAAGAATTAATGTTGTTAAAATGTCCGTTACCACCCAAAGCAGTCTACAGATTTAGTGCAATCTCTATAAAAAATCCAATGGCATTTTTCACGGAAATAAAACAGATAATTCCTAAGATTTGAATCTAACCACAGAAGATCCCAAATAGCCAAGGTAATCTCGAGAAGGAAGAAAAAAGCTGGAGGCATCATGTGACCTGAATTCAAACTATATTACAAAGCTGTAGTAATCAAAACAGTATGGTATTTAAAAAACAATAACAGTATGGTATTGGTATAAAACCAAATACATAGATTAACATAACAGAATAGAGAACCCCAAAATAAATTCATGCATATGTGGTCAGTTAATTTACATCAAAGGAGCCAAGATTATATATTGGGGAATGGACTGGCTCTTTAATAAATGGTGCTATGAAAACTGGATAGCCACATGCAAAGGAATGGAACTAGACCCCCTGTCTTACACCATACACAAAAATCAACTCAAAGTGCGTTGAAGACTTGACCTTAAGACTTAAAGTATAAAACTCCCAGTAGAAAATGTAGGTGCTAAGGTCCCTGATATTAGTCTTGGCAGTGATAGTTTTGGATTTGACACCAAAAGCAAAGGCATCAAAAGCACAATAAACAAGGGGGCTTACATCAAACTAAAAAGCTTACGCACAACAAAGGAAACCACCAACAAAATGAAAAGCAGCTTATTAGATGGGAGAAAATATTTGCAAATCATGTATCTGATGAGGTGGTTAATACCCCAAAGATACAAAGAATTCATATAACTCAATAGTAAAGAAAAAAAAGAAAAAAGAAAAAAAAAGTCTAATTAAAAAATGGGCAGAGAATCTGAATAGACATTTTCCCAAAGAAGATAATACATTTGGCTAGCAGGCATATGAAAAGTTGCTCATCACTGATCATCAGGGAAATGAAAATCAAATCACAATGAGTCACCACCTCACACTTGTTAGAATGGCTAGTATCAAAAATAGAAGAAATAATAAGTGTTGGTAGGGATGTGAGAAAATGGAACTCTTGTGCCCTGTTGGTGGGAATGTAAATTGTTGCAGCCACTATGAAAAAAGGTGTGGAGTACCTCAGAGAACAGAGAGTTGAACTACTGTATGATCTAGCAGTTCTTCTGGGTATTTATCCAAAGAAAGTAAAACCAATACCTTGCAAAGATATTATTACCCAAGTTCATTGTAGTATTACTTAAAATAGCTGAGACATGGAAAGAACCTCAGCACCCACAGATGGATAAATGGGTAAAGAATATGTGATACATATATATATCTCTTACATAAAATGTGTATGTATCTCATATATATATACCACAAAAAAAAGAAGGTATCATGTTGTTTGTGACAACATGGATGGACCTTGAAGGCATTTTGCTAACTGAAAGAAGTTAGAGAAAGGGTATGGAGTTTGATAAGTTCTTTATAGATTTTAGATACTAGCCCTTTATCTGATAAGACATTTGCAGATATTTTCTCCCATTCTGTAGGTTGTCTTTTGGTTTCATCAACTGTTTTTTTTGCTGCCAGCAGTTTAAGAGTACTTTTTTCCCTGTACCTTTGTCAGTATGTGGTTTTAAAGTTTTTTTAATTATGACAATTGTCAAACCTATTAACAAGTAGAAGGAATATTATAATGAACTGTCCTGGCCATCACTAGTTTCAACATTTATCAGCATATCATCAGTCTTGTTTTCTCTGTACATCCCTACTCCTTACCCATTTCTAGGTATTTGATCTTTTTTTTTTAATTTACAGCTTTATTGAGATAAAAATTTCATATTATTCATGCTTTGTAGGTGTATAATTTGATAATTTTTAGTAAATGTATAGAGTTGTGCAGTTATCACCACAATCCAGTTTTACACATTTTCATCACAACAGAAAGTTCCTTTTGCTCATTTACAGCCAGTCCCCAGTCCCCTCCTCAGCCCAAGGCAACCCCTGATCTATTTTCTATATCAATAGA
Source organism: Mellivora capensis (assembly GCA_004024625.1). Lineage (NCBI taxonomy): Eukaryota > Metazoa > Chordata > Mammalia > Carnivora > Mustelidae > Mellivora > Mellivora capensis. The sequence goes on from PISX010002727.1 coordinate 26,334, forward strand.
GTTGTTATTTCTATATATAGGCTTTTAGATACGATTTTTTTCACTTAGAATAATGTTTTTGAGGTTCATACATGTTCTGACACTTATCAGGAGCTCATTCCTTTTTGTGCTGAATAGTATTCCACTGTATGGTTATAGTATATTTTGTTTATGTATTCAGCAGTTGATGGATATTTAGATCGTTTCCAATTTTTGGCTTTGAACATTTGTGTATTATTAAGTCTTGTGTGGACAGATGTTTTTATTTCTCTTGAGTAGCTACCTAGGAATGGATGTTACAGTTATGTTCAACATAGAACTACTAAACTGTGTCCAAAGTGATTATACCATTTGAAGTTCTAACCAGCTATCTGGGGGCAGTTTCAGTTTTCTCCTCATCACTAACACTTTTTATATTATTAGTCTTTTTTATTATAGCCATTCTAATAGTTGTGTGGTGGTATCTCAGTTTGGCTTTAATTTGTATTTCCGCAGTGCTATTGATGGGAACCATCTTTTTGTGTACTTACTTGCTATTGCTTATCTTCTTTGGTAATGTGTCTATTCAAATTTTCTGCCCATTTTTCAGTTGGATTTTTTGCCTTATTGAATTGTAGGATTTTTTTTTTTTTTTTTTTTTTTTTTTTTTTTTTTTTTTTTTTTTTTTTTTTTTTTTTTTTTTTTTTTTTTTTTTTTTTTTTTTTTTTTTTTTTTTTTTTTTTTTTTTTTTTTTTTTTTTTTTTTTTTTTTTTTTTTTTTTTTTTTTTTTTTTTTTTTTTTTTTTTTTTTTTTTGTATTCTGTTTATACATTCAGTATCAGATAAGTGATAGTAAATACTTCCACTCTATGGCCTGTCTTCATTTTCTTACTGGTACCTTTTGAAATTTATTCCTGGTTTTAAGAAATTTGATTGTAATTTGCCTTGTGTAGTTTCCTTCATGTTTATTGACCTTAAGCTTCTTGGTTCTTTGGATTTATGATTTTAACCAAATTTGGGAAATGTCTTTATAAAAATAAAAAGACTTTTATTTTTAAGTAATCTTTATACCCAGTGTGGGGCTCAAACCACAATCCTGAGATCAAGAATTGCATGTTCTACTGACTGAGCCAGCCAAGCACCCTCAAAAATATTTTAGAAAGCGTCATTATGTTTTCTTTTATTTTTCAATTTCTTTAAAAGATTTTATTTATTTATTTGACAGACAGACACAGTGAAAGAGGGAACACAAGCAGGGGGAGTGAGAGAGAGAGAAGCAGGGAGCCTGATGCGCGGGGCTTTATCCCAGGACCCTGGGATCATGACCTGAGCCAAAGGCAGACGCTTAATGACTGTGCCACCAAGGCACCCCACATCCCTATATTTTCTTAAGGGATGACACTTGAAGAGAGTCCACAACTGACTAACAGTTTACTGATGATTCTGCTCATTTTTATCAGTCCCTTCCTTTTCTTTTGGTGTGTGTGTGTGTTTTTTAATAATGCCCTGTATTGTTTTCACTGATGTTATCTTCTGCAGTATCTGATTTGACTTTAATCTCATGTAATGTATTTTTCATCTCAGGTATAGTACTTTTTGATCTATAAAAGATTTTTTTGGGTCTTTTATATCTTAACATGGTTATTTTTTTACCTTAGGAGTTGGCAAAATATGACCCATGGGTCAAATGATGCCTATACCCACCCCCTCCCTTTTTAATATGGTTTCTAAGCTAAGGATAGTCTTTGTATTTTTTTTAAAGATTTTATTTATTTATTTGACAGAGAGTTCACAAGTAGGCAGAGAGGCAGACAGAGAGATGGGAAAGCAGGGTGCCTGCTGAGCAGAGAGCCCAATGCAGGGCTGGATCCCAGGACCCTGAGATGGTGACCTGAGTCGAAGGTGGAGGCTTAACCTGCTGAGCCACCCAGGTGTCCCTAGTCTTTGTATTTTTTTTTTTAAAGATTTTATTTATTTATTTGACAGACAGAGATCACAAGTAGGCAGAGAGACAGGCAGAGAAAGAGAGGGGGAAGCAGGCTCCCCACTGAGCAGAGAGCCCGATGAGGGACTGGATCCCAGGACTCTGAGATCGTGACCTGAGCTGAAGGCAGAGGTTTTAACCCACCAAGCTGCCCAGGCGCCCTGGTCTTTGTATTTTTAAAGATTTGTTTATTTTATTTGAGAGAGCTTCAGGAGGGAGGGGTTGAAGGAGAGGGAGAAAGAGAATCTAAAGCGGACTCCCTTCTGGCTCCATGACATGAGTAAAAATCAAGAGTCAGATGCTCAACCAGCTGTACCTCCCAGGCTCTCCAATCTTGGCTTTTTTTTTTTTTTAATAAAGATTTTTATTTATTTATTTGACAGAGATCACAAGTAGGCAGAGAGGCTGGCAGGGAGAGAGAGGAGGAAGCAGGCTCTCCGCTGAGCAGAGAGCCCGACACGGGGCTGGATCCCAGGACCCTGGGATCATGACCCGAGCAGAAGGCAGAGGCTTTAACCCACTCAACCACCCAGGCGCCCCCAGTCTTGGCATTTTTAAACAGTGGTGTTAAAAATGTGATGAAGATCTTGGTGGCCTCTCAAACCTAAAATACCAGGCAATCCAGCCTCCACCCTAAACAAAATACAACAGTAGAGGACGGGCACCTTGGTAGCTCAGTCATTTAAGTGTCTGGCTTCCACTCATGTCGTGATCCCACGGTCCTGTTGTTGAACCCCGTGTCATGCTTCCTGCTCAGTGGGGAGCCAGCTTCTCCCCTCTGCTGCTCACTCCTCCTTGTGCTCTCTGTCAAATAAGTAAATAAAACCTTAAAAAAAAAGACAGGAATTTGGTGGTACACTAAAGGTCATGATAGCAACAACAACACAAAACCACTTAATTCATGACAAGATTTACTTAAATTTCCATAATAAAGGCCTAATGGAAGAAAAGGCATTTCTACCCAGGTATAAATACTATTAATATCAGTCTATGCTGTTGTATACCATGAAGTCCAGCTTTCAGCTAAAAATTATAGACACATAAAGAGCAAGAAGAAAATGCACCATCAAGAGAAAATCAGAAGAACTAAATTCAGATATACATGGTTTAGTGGAAAAGGTTGATAACATGGTTAAACATTTTGGGGATTTTAGCAGAGAGATGGAACACTTTAAGAAAGATTCAAATGGAAATGGAGGAAATGAAAAACAGTGATAGATGATGAATGCCTTTGATGGGCACATCAATAAAGTTGACACAATTGAGGAAAGAATGAAAAAATCTTGAATAAGTCGATAGAAACTACCCAGACTAAAAGCAAAAGAGAAAAAGAGAAGAAAAAAACAGAGCATTTAAGAGCTTTGGGGAAATACAAAACTGTACAATGTATGTCTACTAGAATCCTAGAAGGAGAAGAAAAGTGAGGCTGAAGACATCCAAGTACAGATTCGAGAAACTCAGAAGCAGGATAATTTTAAACATTTATTTTTATTAATTTATTTGACAGACAGAGATCACAAGTAGGCAGAGAGGCAGCAGAGAGAGAGGAAGGGAAGCAGGCTCCCTGCTAAGCAGAGAGCCTGATGCGGGGCTTGATCTCAGAGGCTTTAACCCACTGAGCCACCCAGGCGCCCCAGGATAATTTTAAACATATACACCTTGGCCTACCACCAAGATACCTAGATCACTTAGATACATCAAATTCAAACTCTGAAAATTAGAGAGGAAATTTTGAAGCCCACCAGAGTAAGGCATTACCTGATTTAAAAGACTAAAGAAATATAGCAGACATCTCAGAAACTATGCCAGTTAGAACACAATAAAGTGACATCTTTAAAGTGCTGAAAGAAAAAATAACTCTCCAATCAAGAAGGAAAATTAAAGATGTTTTCAGGGAAGCAGAAGCTGAAATTACTCATTCTCAGAAGACCTGAACTATCAAAAGATAATAGTATTGATATGATGCCAGACAGAAAAATCTACCTCCCAAAATGAAGAGAGCTGGTAATGATAAAAACTGAAGATAAATATAAAATTGAATTTTCTTACTTTTCGTGACTGTAAAACGTAACCATCTAAAGCAGAAGTTGGCAAATACTGTTTTAAAGGGCTTTTTTTTTTTTTTTTTTAAGATTTTATTTATTTACCTGATAGATCACAAGTAGGCAGAGAAGCAGGCTTAGAGAGAGGGAAGCAGGCTCTCCACAGAGCAGAGAGCCCAATGCGGGGCTCCATCCCAGGACCCGAAGAACATGACCTGAGCGGAAGGCAGAGGCCCCAACCCACTGAGCCACCCAGGCGCGCCAGGGCTGGGTTTTTTCTTTTTAAGATCTGCAGACTGTGGGGTGTGGTAACTGCTCAACTCTGCTCTTACAGCACCAAGGCAGCCATAGCCATGGACAATACATAAAAGAATGCATGTAGCTGTGTCTCAGTCAAACTTACAGAAACTGGCAGCCAGTTTCTAAATGCCATTTTCTAAATGCTGAGACTTATAACAAGAACTGTAGTGAAGCACTGTTGGTTTATAGCATATTTAAAATGAAAATGAATGACAAGAATAGCACAAAGATTATTATGTCATACCTAAAGCAGCATAATATTTGAAGGCATGCCGGGAGTTGTTAAAGATACATATTGCAAATTCTAGGGTAATCATGAAAAACGTTGAATACAGCATGGATATATTAAGCCTAAGTGGAGATAAAATGGAATTATAAATTCACTCAATCCAAAAATAGGTGGAAGAAGAGGTCACTGCAATAGTGAACCAGACAGAACAAATAGAAAACAATTATGAAGAGAAGAGGTTTTAATCCAAGCATATCAAAAATCATATTACATGTAAATGGTCTAATCTATTAAAAAGACAGAAGTTGGTTGGTTGGATAGAAAAACAAGATTCACTAACAGATACATAACCATACCCCTATGCCCTTTTAATGTACACTTTATTTCCTCTTTACACACTTTATCCTTTTTTTTTTTTTTTTTTAATTTGAAGAGATTACTCTTTGGAGATAAAGATTTAGTTCAAGGGGCGCCTGGGTGATTCAGTTGGTTAAGCTGCTGCTTTCGCTCAGGTCATGATCCCAGGGGCCTGGGGTTGAGCCCCATATCTGGCTCCCTGTTCAGCAGGGAGCCTGCTTCTCCCTCTCCCTCTGTCTGCTGCTTTGCCTACTTGTACTCTCTATCTCTGTGTCAAATAAATAAAAACCTTTAAAAAAAAAAAGATTTACTTCAAGTCCCTGTTTATACCTCCTAGTATTCTATTCGGTAGATATACCAATTTATTCAATCATATATTCTAATATATACTTGGATTGTTTCCATTATTTTCCTGGTTAAATAGTGCTATGATTAATATCCTTTTGCATGCATTTTTTTGGTTTGTTTTTGCTGGTAGATTTTTGGGGTGGATTCCTAGAATCTGTGTCAAAGGATAAATAGGTGAGGTAAATTTGCTTAGTCCAAAGTTCTTTCTATAACAGCTCATACCATTCTGCATTCGCATCCACAAAATTAGTCCTTGTTTACATTCGACCTCACCAATATTATGTTATCAGTATTGTGTGAAATTTTCGCTAACCTAACAAAGGAAAAATGGCATTTTAGTATATTTTTTAAATATACTTTTAAAAAGATTTTATTTATTTTAGAAAGATTTTTTTATTTAAAAAGATTTATTTATTTTAGAAAGAGAGAGCACAGCAGGAGGGGCAGAGAGGAAGAGAGAGACTCCTTAACAAACTCCATGCTGAGTGCAGAGCCCAATGCAGGGCTCGATCTTAGGACCCTGAGATCAGGACCTGAGCCAAAATCAAGAGTTGGATGCTCAACCAGCTGCATCACCCAGGCATCCTTCAGTGTAGTTTTAATTTGTATTTTTAACATGTATTTTTCTTTTCTTTTCTTTCCTTCCTTCCTTTCTTTCTTTCAATATTTTTCATTTATTTGAGAGAGCAAGAGCAGAGGGAGGGACAGAGGGAGAGGGACAAGCAGACTCCCCACTGAGCAGAGCCCGACATGGGGCTCAATCTCACAACCCTGAGATCATGAACCCAGTGGAAACCAAGAGTCGGATGCTTAACTGACTGAGCCACCCACGTGCCCCTTAATTTGGATTTTTCTTATTGTGAGTGAAGTTGAACATCTGTTTGCATATCCTTATAAACCATTATTTTTTCATTTATCTTTTGATTTTGCTTATGTTGTTTGTATTGTTAGACATTCAAAAACGTAATTAAAATTTTTCAGTATTCTCTATTGCTCTTGCATCTTGAATCATAGTTAAGAATAATTTAAACGAAAATGATTTGTCTATAATCAGTCTATATGGAATTTTTTCCCTGATATTGGTAATGTTTAATTTTTTATATTTAAGTTTTGATTCACTTTGAATTTTTTCTTAATTTGGAAGCAAGAGAGAATCAATTTTGTCTTATAATATTTGACTATCCAATTCAAAGAAATCAACTTTTTCCCTACTAATTTGAGATGCTGCTTTTGTCCTGTATGTGCTTTTCACATGCAATTTGTCTATTTTTGGATTTTTCATTTCATTAGGCTATTTGTTCACGTGTCAATACAGTGGTGGTTCAGTTATAGAGGCTTTACAAAATGTTTTCATGTTGGCTAGCTCCTTTTCATTGCTCTTGCTGTTTCATGGTTTTTCTAGATACTCAACTTTCTAGATAATAAACTCGCCTACCTCCACAAAAACTTGCAAGTACTTTTATTGTATGTAAATTTTTTAATTACTTAAGGAGAATTCAGTGTGCTTACCTTATTGAAGTATATACTTTATGTGTTCTTTACCTTCCTCCAGTCCAAGGACACTGAACAGTAATGCTAAAATTTCTCTTTCCAACCCAAGTGTTGTTTATGTCATGTTTTTGCTGTATTTTAAAGCCCAGATGAGATTATTTCTTCATGGTGTCAAAATTTGTAGCCTATGTATTTACTAATTTTCATCTTGATCCTTCTTGCTATTTTAATTTCCTATCTATCTGAAAGCAGTTTCTATTTTTCTGTGGTTGTTTATACATTTTTTTTGTATTTGATGGTTTATAGTTTACTGTGATTAGCTAGGTATAGACTTATTTTTATTAATCCTTATGGGATTTTCTCAGCTTTCTAGATCTGAGGGTTGGTATTTTTCATCAATTTGAAAAAGTCTTATCTTGTTTTTGTCTTTATCCCATTTCTCTCTTTTTTGTGTGTGCAAGTATAATTAGACATGTACACTCCATTCCCTATATCTCCAGTTCTTGCTTTTGTTTTCTATTTCTTTGTGTTTCTACATTGTATTCTATATTAGTAAGTGGATTTCTTGCATTTGGGTAGTTAAGCATCATACTTAAGTGGAATTTTCCTGTGGTAGATAAACACACAAATCCACATTCGTGTATTGCAGGATGAAAATTACATACATGCTTCAGAGACCCAAAAAAGAACAGTAATTCTCATTATAACTCCCAGATAATCTACTATATATATCTTATTTTCAGGAAAGCTGGTATCTTCTTATTACTATTTGTAATAGATGAGAAAATATAGTCTGACTTCCAAGCATCCTGATGGCAGAATGTAGTTTGTTTCATAAATAGGGACTGTACCAGTACTCTAGTTATTTAAACTTGCGTAACTGATAACAGTATATACTGATTGATGCAAGTCAAGTAAGTAAGATTATATATGGTATAATTTTTTAAATTCAGAGGCATGCTATTTATCATGTATTTGTCCCAATATAATTTATGTTTTTATAGAAACCATTTTATTTAAGTGATTCTATTTTGAATAATAATTTCAATTTATATAAATGAACTTTAGTTAACTCATAACTTGGACTAAGGTTAATTACAAATTGATTAGTATACAGACTGGAAATATTAAGTATATATTAAATATATTATATAAACAAACATTATATTAAACATATTCAAAATTAAAACCGATATAGACATACAATGATAAATTTTTAGAAACCCTTCAATGAATTTAGCCAGATATCTTGAAAATCTGCATAATCTAAGTGAAGAAAAATTAATGTCTTATGTTTCAACAAAATTGACAGTACATATCAGAGAAGAACATATCTGTGAAGATCTTGTGTTTGCTCTTAGATTTTTTTTTTTTTTAAGATTTTATTTATTTATGACAGAAACAGGGAGAGAGGGAACACAGGCTCAGGAGATCTGGAGAGGGAGAAGCAGGCTCCATGCTGAGCAGGGAGCCTGATATAGGGCTCTATCCCAGGACACTGATCACTGATCATGACCTGATGAGGCTGAGCCACCCAGGTGCCCCTCCTCTTAGATTACTGAAGGAAGAACTTTGATGGGAGTCTTAATAATAAAAATTAACAGTATTGTATTATTAGCAAGCATCAGTAGCACTACTAGGGATTGTTCTAAGTGTTTTCCAAAAGGTAGTTATTATTATTGTTTCTGTTTTATAAACAAATAAATTGAGGCACAGAGCCATTAAGTGACTTGCCCAGGGTTACATATCAAGAAAGTGGTGGAACTGAAATTGAAACCCAAACACTGTGGCTGTAGACCATGGGCAAGTAAAGGGCCAGACAGTAAATATTTCAGGCTTAGCTCATAAGGTTTCTATTACTACTACTCAGTTCTGTCATTGTAGTGTGCAAGCAGCCACAGCCAATATGTAAATGGATGGGTATGGTTGTTTTCTTAAAATACCTTATTTATTGACAGGATATTTGAATTTCATATAATTTTTAGTTGTCACAAAAAGTTATTCCAGATTTTTCTTTACTTCTTCCCCTTCCCCTTCCTCCTCTTTCTCCTCCTCCGCTTCTTCTTCTTCTTTAACAATTTAAATATGGCTAACTATTCTTACCATGCATTATTCAGTAGGCTATCACTGGGTCAGATTGAGCCTGTGGGTGGACAGTCGCCTGCCAGCCCTCCTCTAGACTGCCACGTATATTTTGGGGTCCTACTTTGTTCTATTCTGGACTCCCCCTCCACCATACAGTTTTCTTCCATGAGGGTTAGTAACTTGATCTCTAAACATTTAGTTGATCCTTTATTCCAGTCAATGGGAAATACAACAGATTTAAAACTTGAAGTTTCTTCTTCCTATGTATAATCTAGATTTTTTTCCCCTAGTGATTTCACTACCACATAAATACTTGTTTACTTCCCTGAAGCCCTAAGGCAGAGCTAGCTAGATTTGTTTTTATTTACTCTTACTTTGCATATAATTTTAATATTTTAATATCATTATCATGGAGTTGGGCCTTGTTATTGAGCTAGCTGATAGTGGGGCATGCACAGATCTCTCTTTTGTAATGTTGGCTCCTCTTTCATGTTCACATAATTCATACATATAATTCTGCATATTTTTTTGGATTCTGTACAAGGTCACATTGCATCTGCATACTGATATCTAAATATATTCCATAGCACGTTTTATTTCGGCTAAAAGACTTTATTATCTCTCTCCCTCTTTTAATATGACTAATTGCCCTACCAATCAATACTCTTCTACTCAACATAACGATGCAGTCCCTTTCCCTTCTACTTAGTGCAAATTTAACGCCTCTGTTTCAGCAGGTTATAATATATATGTAAAGTACAATACTATGATAGTACAGAATTAGCTATATATTTGGAGAGAAGGAAGGGCATTTTAGACCAGATTCTTAGATGAAATTGTGTAAATAGGTCTGGAGGAAGCAACAGATCCAAAGACCTTAAGAGCATAAGAGTTAAGGAAATGGGAAGAAGCTTGCTGTGATTGGAGAGCACGAAATATCTGATAAAAGCTATGTGTGTAAATATAGTTTTGAATCAGACATAAAAGTTCTTATACCATGATAAGGAATTTGTATTTCCTGCTCTAGATTAACAATCTCAAATACCTAAATGGAATGGGAAGGAAATGATAGTAAAAAAAATAAGCAGCTAGTATGTGGGAGAGGTGGATGGAGACTGGCGGGTTGGAAAGGAGGTTCATGTTCTGTATAAAGGCAGTAATTGCTCAGCTCATTTTATCATAGAGAGAAGTAACCCTGTGGTATAGAGGTTCCTGTTTTTTTTAGGAGCCCAGAGAAATCTAGATTTAATCCGAAGTAGCAAAGTTTTTAAATATTAGTGACTGATTAAAATTATTTTTTAAAAATATTTTACCCATACAAAGTAAGTATGTCAGCTAAAGGTCTTCACTTTAGATGACACAATCCAAACAGCAGTTTGTAAAGTCTGTTAAGTAGTCAAATCATTCTGTGTTTTAGGATGGTAACAATGGCAGCTGTATTAAACATGTATTTTTAAGTAAGTGTGGAATAGCAAGACTGGAGATAGGAAGAGTCTGTTAGAAGTTTAAAGATGATGTAGATGTGAATTAATGGCTTAATAGGGATAGAGAAGATTCCAGAGGTACATTGATGGGGCTTTTTTCATATTCATTGATAGTAAAATAAATAATTGCAGAAGGGTTAAAAATGACAAATAATTCTTTACATTCTTGGCCCCCAAGTTCTGTTTTACTAATGTGGACTCAGCTGCTTTTACCGGTTTATTGCATATCCGTCTAGATAGTTTGACAGTATGCATTGGTATTCTTGTGCCCTCTATCCTCTCTATCCCTTCACACTAATGATAATGTAATTAATATATTTCTGCATTTTTTCTTAACAGTATATCTTAGAATTTTCCCATTATCTATTCATATAGATTTAAGTGTATTCTCTCTAATATTCTCATTAATATTTGCATTATAGTTCATTGTCTGGGTGTATTGTAATTTATTTTCCCAGTCCCCTATGTTAGACAATTAGCATGTTTCTATTCTTTTGCTATTACAGATCATTTATGGATGCATGTCCCTCAGTGTCTTTGAGTTGATTTGTGTATATTTGGCTGATTTGCTTTTGTAAGTGGAATTGCTAAGTCAAATGATTATGTGTGTATTGTAAATTTTCTGATGACTACTACTGTGTTGCCCTTTAAGAGAGGTAGTACCTCTTACCATCCCTCCAACAAGATATCAGAGCCTATTTCTCTGCATCAGAACCATTGTAAAATATGTCAACATTTTCATTTTTGTCAATAGGATAGAAAAGGTATTTCATCACTTGAGTAAAATAGAACATCTTTTCATATTTGAAAAAAAAATTCACTTGTGGGTTTTTTTTTGTGTGTGTGTGTGTGTGAGGTAGTCCTTAGTGTTTTGCCGGGTGGTTAACTTTTTAAAAAATTAATTCTTCAGGGGTGTCTGGGTGGCTCATTGGGTTGTGTCCAACTCTTGATCTTAGTGACTGTTGACCTTAGCTCAGGTCTTTTTCTCAGAGTCATGAGTTCAAGCCTTGCATTGGGCTCCATGCCCAGTGTAGATACTATTACTTGTTTAAGCTTTTTAACAGAGATTCTCAGTGTATCATTTTACTTTGACTGCTTTTGTATTTTTTGGTCTGTTGACACTTAAAAATTTTTAAGTAACGTTTTATAAAATATGGGGCATGGTTATTATGTTATATTTAGAAGTCTTTGTAATTACTGTGTAATACTTGGGGCTTTTACATAATTTTTAAAAACTATATAGTCTCATAGTATGTTGGCATTCTAAAAAAACTTCATTCTTAGAGATTAGTTTGGATTAAAGGCAAAAAGTGAGTAAAAAAATACAACTTTGGGTATTCCTAGTTGAAGATCTTGTAGGTGAATTAAAATCTAAAGATTCTGAGGTATTTGTCACTTGCTCTACTTTAGGACTGCTAAGTAATACTAAATAATTTTCATAGTTCTTCATGCTCGTGGTTAGGAAATAAGTCATATATCTTCCTATATGAAATATAAATTATTAAAAACACAAAGTATTTAGTAACAATGTTTTCCAAAAACAATTATTTAAAAAGGAGGAACCACAGATTTTTGGGCAGTCTGTCATGAGTGGGATAATCAAGGTAAGCCCAGAGTTTGAGAACCCATGTGTGGTTTATTAGATACCTAATTGGTGTGATACTACTATAATATAAATGTTGCCTAAGAGTTTCATAGTGACTCTCTAATTTTCTTATACTTTCATGTTAATTTTCCATCCTTTATATCCATCTGAAGAAAATTAGATCTTGAATTTTCTAAGGGGCCCATTGTACCAGGGTGAAGCTGGACCCATTTTAAATCATCTTGACATTTGTAGCAACATTTTGGCCACCTGATAGAACATTGCATTTTTTTTTTACATTGTGAACACTAGTAGGCATGAGTAATGTAATTGTTCATTTTATAGTTCTAGAACTTCAGTATATTTCTTTGTATTTTCTTTGAGGACACTTAAAAGTTTACTGAAAACTTAACATGAATCTTAAATGATCAGTGTAATGATTCAAATCTGGCTATTTTAAAACTAAATATCTGATATTACATAGTTTTTATCTCTTGAGAATATTTTAAACTGGGGCAAAAAAAAAAAAACCCTAAAGAAACAACGGAAGTTATTATTCACTTGTTCTTTCTAGGAGCTTCTTTGAGTTGCTGCTGTTCTTTGGAAGAGATGAGTTTTATGAAGAGCCCTTAAAGGATATTCTTGGATCATTCCAGGTAAAACAACTTAGTCCTTCCCATTTTGTGTACATTTAACACATGCCTTATTCTTCCCCTAAAAATGGCATATTGATTACTTATTGCTTTTAAGTGTTTATATTTACTAAGATGGCAATGGTTAGGATCCTATATATTTTACTAGCAGAAAAAGAAGGTTCTTAAAATTAACTTTTAGCTGTATTTCTAAAAGCAGTTCAAATTAACATTTCACTTCCACATTTGCTAGACCAGAGCTTGCTGCTACCACCCTTGTAGATTCCTAAGCACATGTTACACATATACTCACACATTTTATTGCTATAGGCTTTGGTTTCAAAGCCCCATGTAGAACTTAGCCCTAGTAATAAAGGACTCTTCTTGCCTAGCCTAAAAGTAGGCTGCCTGTCCCATGTCCCTTTTCCCTTTGGATGTATCCTGATTTTTTCATATATTTATTTGTTTTCTCAATAGCCTTCCCAAGATAGGAAGCAGTGTTGTTTTTTGTTTTTTGTGTTTTTTTTTTTTTGCACATGCTATATGAGAGGAGAAAGTAAATCTGGAAGAGCATGACAAAGATCCAAAGACCTGTAGATGCAAAAAACCAAAAACAAACAAAACAAAGACCTGTGGATGCAAGAACATTTGATATTTGATCTTCTTATTTATTTATTTATTTATTTAGGGACAGAGATCACAAGTAGGCAGAGAGGCAGGCTGAGAGAGAGCTCAGGCAGGCTCCCTGCCCAGCAAAGAGCACAATGTGGGACTCCATCCCAGGACCCTGAGATCATGACCTGAGCGGAAGGCAGAGACTTTAACTCACTGAGCCACTCAGGCGCCCTGATCATTTGATCTTTTTACCATATAATTGGGAAGCAGTATCTCGTACTCTGGTTAACTAATATGTCCTTGTAATCTCATCATCATTCTCTGGGGTGGAATAAAGAAGATGTACTTTGAGCTCCCTCTAGGGGTGAAGTCTTTAGACATTTTAAATTTATTCCTGTGATGCATTAATAAGAGAGGCTTTAGGTCAACTAGGAGTATTGTCCATCTTTAGGAAGGAGATCAGCATAGTAACAGAAAAGTAATGCAGTGCTTTCTCTCACCTAGAATATTTATTTTGTATTTATTGAAATAAATCTTTTAGGCTGAATTAAAATAGATTTTTATGATTGCTCACTCTGGTGCATACATAGACATAGGAAAATTAGAAGCAGACTTAATTGGCTAAGATATATCTAAAACTTCTTCACATTCAGAATCTGACTCTAGATTTGTTTTTTCCACTTGGTCACTCTGTTTTTCTCTACCATTTTGTCTTCAGTGGCATCAAACGTGTTGATGAGGTAGCATTTCCTAAAATAGTTGACAAACGAGCTAAAAGCCATTGGCACTGGGCTTTTAAAAGTTTAAGCTGGTTTTATGGTTCTGTTTAACCAGCCAGCTTTTGACTTCTGCTTCAGAGTATTGTTAAATTATATTAATTGCTCTATACCCTTCCCATACCATTTGCTTCCCACAAATTCAAAGAGTGCTAGTCTCTTGGATTTTACTGAGTCACCAATATACCTTTTTGCCAATTTTCATGCTGTTTCTTTGAATGTCCATGGATACAGAATGACAACTACATTGTGGAATTGGATTCTAAGACAGCATTGACTATAAAATATATTCTGATTTTAAAGTTGTAGAAATAGGAAAAAAATATAGAATCAGTAAAACTAAGTATATTATATTAAACATTATACTTTATCCATTCTTATATTTAGCAAAAGAAGTAAAAATACCTATTTTCATGGAGGGTTCTTTTTTTTTTTAAGTTTATTTATTTATTTTTTTTTAGTAATCTCTATACTCTGTGTGGGGCTTGAACTCATGACCTCAAGATCAAGAGTCCTGTGCTTTTCCAACTGAACCAGCCAGGTGCCCCATTGTGAAGTTTACACTCTAAAGTCTATATTCAGTATTTAAAACTTTTGTAATTTTCCATTCCACATTTCCTTGACACTTGTGTTTTTGGCATTCCATTCTTGAATTTTTACTAGGCAAACACTTACTTGGTCACCAGTATATGCTAGGCACTAAGCCCTGGGAAAAACAGTAGTAAGCAAAACCAGAAAAAAACGCTCCTATTGTGGAATTTAATTCTAGTGTAAAGACAGAAAGACAATAAATAAAACTCTTCATAAATTTGAGAGTATTTTGAAAGTGACAAATGACTCATAGGAAAATGAAGCAGGCCAGGGAGATAGGGAATGCTGGCATGGTGGTATTGGGGAAGGGAATTTCAGTTTTAAATGAGGTAGTCAAGAAATGCCTCATGAAGATGTTAACTGAGCACTGATAATGGGAACTGCTGAAATGTTTGTAAAGTAGATGAAAGACAATATTTGAATTGTGTTTTAAATGTGTGAAATCATAACATCTGTGAAGGAATTTTTTTTTTTTTTGAGCAGGGTTTTCAATTCATTTTCAAAATAATTCCTCAGGGAAGAGTTCTTGTTTTTACACTGTTTCCTGTCTCCTACTCAATTGCTAAACCCACCCCTCCTTTTGTTCTCTTTTGTTTTTAAAATCTCTGTGCCACTTCTGCCACTTTTGTTGCTATAACTTCTTACTTCCACCTTCTTTCTTCCTACTCTGAATTTTCTTAAGCCTCTAACTCCTGCCTCCCAGGAGAGATTGCACCATCTTTCATCCTCCATTTTCTGAACTGAGCTCTGGCTACTTGGTGTTTTCTGGCCTGTGTCCTTAGCGATGCACAAAGGGCCAACATGTAGTTCATCATGTACACTTACTGAAACTTTTGCATTTGCTAAGCTCTGTAAATTCCCCAAGCTTTTGACTTATCTCTGCTAGTCCAGTGATAATCCCAATGTCACTTTTTGGAATGTTTTTATATTTTCTAATGCAAACCCTATTTTCCCAAGTGGTTCATTACTGTCCATCTTTCATAAAGATTTGTACAAGCTTAAGAGCTTGCGCTTTCTCCTCTACTGTAAGTAGGACAAACATAATGTTGCTCATACTTTAATATACCTGGGAATCTTGCTAAAATGCAGATATTGATTCAGTAGTTCTGGAGTGGGGAGCCTGAGAGTTTGCATTTCTATCAGGCTCAGAAGTGATGGCTGTGGTACTTGTCCCCCCACCACAATTTTGAGTTAACAAGGGATTAACATTCTTTGCTGGATTTGAGTTAATTATCCCTCCTGTCAGGGTGTGGGCTCTGAAGTCATACTACCTGGATTTCTGTTTTCACAGTAAGACCAAAATCTGGTCCTTAGGTTTATTCTTAAGATACTCTTTTCTTTAATGAATTTCTGATCTCCTAAAATCCGAGTTGCTCAAGTAGAAATTTAAAATCTTGTTACTGACTGTAATTTTTCCTCTACGTTATTCCAAGAGAAAGTTTCATTCTTAGAGCCAGGTGTTCCATTTGCTGACTTCTAAAAGCTTGATTTCTTAATTTTTGCCTTCCAGTAGTTTTTCTTTACCTCAAAGATGATGACACATTTCTTACATGGTGAGCCTACCAGCTTATTATTTTTAATCTGTTCATTGGTGAGCTTTCCATAGGCTTGTGGTTGAATTCATACACTGGGTCTCCAAAACCCATTAATGTAATTAAATTTAGATTCCCAATGAAATGACAAAAATAACATAAGAACAGAATTCCTAATGAATGTTGGAAACTAGGATCAGGATCTATATCAAGCCCTCGGGATGAATCCATCTCAAGTGGTAAGTCAAACATACTTGATTAACTGAATGTGATTAAATAGGGAAGAGGGGAGGCCTTCTGAATGCTTTCCAGTAATGCCCCATACCCCTATCAGCTTGTAAAGTGGAAACTGGAAGAAATACCAGATGGTGGGCCATTAGGTATATGGCCAGTCATTCTTGTTGGTCCTTCCTGAAAGTGCACCAGGTATGCAGTAGAGCCCACAGGACAGGAATACTGATATGACTAAGCTATCAATATTTAAAATAGGATGTATGGCTCTCCATGAAAGCATTCCTTCCATTGAGAAAATGACCCAAACTAAATGCAGCCTGCCCCAATACCCAGAGGTTAGAAAGTTTTTCAAAGAGCTATGATTGTCTCCCATTGTAGCTTCCTCTTTACTGCCTGACGGGCCATTGATCTAACAAAGTAAACTTAACCTTTTCTCTTCTATCTTGGTTGAGCTTAAAGGAGTCAGAGAGACCTATCTACCCATTAGTAAAACAGCTCTCTGTTCTAGATATTCTAGGTAAAGATGAATAAAGAGATTAATGCCAGTTACCATCAGTACATGGTTTAGGTAGTAAGACCATTAAAGGATCAGTTTTGTTCTTTCTGTGGTTGAGTTCAGGGTATCCTCCGTGAAACTGGAAGTGAAATTGTAAAGAAGGGACCATCCCAGAGAATATATGGAGTTAAAATACTGTACGGAGATGAAACTCCTAAATTAAAAGTAGGTGATCAACAGCAGATTAGCTCCAGAGAAAACTCAATCAGTGAAGGAAACAGATCTTTAAAAATATATTTTCATTTCATAGTTACATGCAGCCATATCTTATTGTATAATGTCTTCAATTTTCAGGATAAAGGAAAGTTCCTACAAATGCAGGACCATGTAAAACAGGATTCTCACAAGGGAAAAAATAAATGAGGCTGGCAGTGAACTTCTTCACTGTAACAAACACTGGAATAAACAAATAATGTCTATGGAGTTTTTCAAGGGAAAAAATATTACATAATATTAAGCTGCCAAGCCCTATAGTTTATGAGAGAGGGCAACAGAAAGAAATAGCCCAAATACTAGAAAAACAAAGCAATTGTAAGACTTTTATCAGAAAAAAAAAAAAAGTATGCCAGCTAATTTAGAAATGCTCAAAACAAAGAATTTATACATATAGTTGTTATAGAATTAAAAAATAGGACTGATGTGAGGAAACGAAAATTAGTAGATTATTGTTAATATGGCTATAATGAAAATTCTTTAATGTTAAAAATGATTCTGGAAAAAGAATATACAAGCACACATGATAACAGAACCAAAATCTCAGGATTATGATATTGATTGGATGGGGGTAAGGAAGGTAGGAAGAATCAGGTATATTTTGGGGGCACTTAAGCTGATATAACCATATAGAGTAGTGCCATACACTAAGTGCCAGAGATTAGAGGGGGAAGACCAGGATATAGAAAGAAGATAACTTTCATTCTAGACAGAGTTTTAAATATCTTTGGAACATCTAAGTACTAATGCCCAATGATGGTCAGATTGATCAGTCTATATTTGCAGCTTTCTCGCCTTTTTTTTTTTTTTTAACAAAGAACATGTATTACTTTAATAAATCAAGAGAAAAATAGATGTTATAAAGCCTCCCACCCCCACTGTGGAGGGGGGAAAAAATAGACCCTGGAGTAATCAGCAAAATGCTAACCAGTAATCTAAAAGTTTTACTGCTAGAGCTCTGCAGTTTTAGTAAGCCTGCCCTGACCTCAGTGAAAAACTCTGTCCTTATCCCTTGGAATCAGTGTATAAGTCACAAAGATTTTTTTTGTTCAGAATAGAAGTAGGCCTTAGTTAAGCTTTCCTTCCTGAGACTCCACCCTATTTTTCAATCTTCTTATCCTTCTCCTGGTAATTGGGGGAAGCAGATGCGAGGAGATACGGGATACAACCTCCCAAGCAGGAGGAGGTCTGACATTATTTTATTGCGATAGCATCATAAAAGAAGAGCAAAAAGAATCAAAAGTAGAAGAATGAGCCATAAGAAAGGAATTTAAATAAATTGTTATGCCCATCCTTTTTCACTGGGGCAAGTATTGATTTTCTGTAATGGAAGTCAAAGTGTATATTCATTGGCATTATTGGCCTCCCAGATTTTATTTTCTGCTAATACGAAGTTTAAAAGATTTATTTAATTTGAGAGAGAAAGAGCACGTGTGTGAGAGAGTGTTCATAGGAGACAGGAGCAGTGGGAGAGGGAGAGAGAGAATCTCAGGCAGACTCCCTGCTGAGCACTGAGTATGGAGCCCAGTTGATGGGCCTCGATCTTACAACTGTGAGATCATGACCTGAGCTGAAATCAAGAGTTGGACACTTACCCGACTGAGCCACCCAGGCACCACTAATATAAAGAACCTACTTTCTACTGAAACCTTCCGGACTATGTTCTCTTCCTAGACTACTTGGAATAAGCTGCCCAAAGATTTAATTTGGTTAAGTCCTAATCTTGGTATTTAAACCATCTTTGTAGTACTGGTTAAAATGCTTTTAGAGAATATGATCATACCAACTTAATAATATCAAGACATTTTGAAGAGCAGTTTCAGAATTGTGTTCACATATTCTTTTCTTCTCTAATAGAAGTTCTCTCCTGTCTCTGCTTAATTCCATTTTGACTGCATATGATGCCACCCTACTCCCCCCACCACAAGCTTTTCTACTGTTACTGAAACACTAATCCGTCTCTATTCTATTTGGTTTGATAAGTCTCTCCAACTATGTTGTTAGAGCTCATGGGCAGGGGCTACTTTCACCCCTGTGTCTCCAGCATTTAGTAGTCTTAGCCCTTAGTATGAATATGTTTGCCAATACAAATGAAGGATAAATAAGTCCATAGGCATTTCTTTCTTTAAAAAAAAATCCCTCTTAGAGATGTATCATCATTGCTGAACTCTGAAAAACAAGAAACAAAGAGGTGTATTTTCTGAAATTTACTCCATGGTCTGTTGGTTACTACTATATAGTAAGACGGGGGACAAATCAATGAATGCATTCATGAGATGAAACCAGTGAATATTTATTTGTGGATTTTACTTTGACAGTGTGTAGAAAAAAGAAATTGAAGTCTGCTTAAGTGTGAGAAAGGTATAAGGGAGAGATTTCACTATCTGTGAAAGAAACATGCTTGACAAGTATTCCATATATTTAACACTGGGAATGAAAAGGACGTGTTAAAATTGAAGTTTCAGATTCTGAAATCATTTTATAAAAACTGTATTCCTTAGATAAATTTTGTGTTGAAATGGGTAAAGCGCTGATATTTTTTCACTGTCGTTTATATGTTTGAAATTGTTATTCCTATTAATAATTCTTATATATTACCACCTCAGAAATATTTTCACTAATTTTTTTAATAATCTGAGAAGGAAACACTTCACATCAACTGTTGTAGTTCTTTGATCACTTTGAAGAGATTTAAGAGCCAGAGTTATTTCAAGCATAATATAATAAATAAACTTGAGACAGTTAAGCTCAAGGGACCAAGAGCAAGCCTCCAAAAGATAAGGCTGTCAGCATTCATAAGTTGTATATCTCAGGAAAGGCCAGTATACCCTGACACATGGAATGACAGTCATCTCAAAAGCAGGTACTAGACACTGTGCATTGATAGTTATTCATACCACAGTATGCAACTATAAACAAAGGTCTTATATTCTGAGCATCTTAAAATTTTGTGTTGTCAGGAGCAGGCATGTAAGTGCCTTCAAAATCAGTGATAAGATTAATAGTTTGAAAATAGCTCTGAAAGTGCATTAGGGTCATTGAAGCATTCATTGATCAGTGAAAGATGATTCTGTAGTGTCCTAATACATAACTAGAATTATGAGCATATTAGTGCTTAAAGTACTAATTTTATGTTTTCCCAGATAAAATACTAGATCATAGAAAATTTAGCTGTAAAGAACTGTTAAAGGTCATTAAATCCAGTCTAACTTTAACACATGAGGAAACGAAGGACACAGAGATTCATTCATTCATCCATTCAGTAATGTTTATTGGAGATTAACTTGCCCTATTTGTAGCATTTCCAGTATTGTGACCTGTTCTCTTGACTAAGTGTGTTGGCTCTTTTCTGCTGAAAGATTTTATATTTATCTCTTTGTGTGGGAACCTGTACTCAAGTAAATCTTGCATACACCTTAATTCTGCACCAGGGTCTATCTTACAGGTTAGAATCATTACAATAGTACTTCTCTGTTGGCCATATTATTTCCTTACCAATTTAAAAATGTTAATAGTAGTGTTGTGCTTTTATTAGCATGGCAGTCACCGATTCTGAAATTTGGTTATGCTCTCAGTTAAAGGTTGTGCTGTACTTATTATTGGCTTCCCCTTCAGGTAAAACTCCCAATTGCTAATTTAAGTAACATTTACATTTACTGCTTAAGATTTTTAAAATGTATAAAAATGTAATCATGTATTGAGCAGGGAACAATTACTTACATTTAAATATCCATTTAAATTGAATTGATATAATCATGTATTTGCAGCAATGTAGATGTCAAAACAATAGGTTTAAAGAAATTTTTTTTAAAGTTTTATTTATTTAAGTAATCTCTGGACCCAACATGGGGCTTGAACTCATGACCCTGAGATCAAGGGTTATATGCTCTTCCAACTGAGCCAGCCATGTGCCCCTAAATAAATGTTTTATTTATACTGCTATCTTAATAAAATGCTTTGTGATCTAATATTTTGAGACCTTCCAAAGATTTATTGAGGAGAGAGAAGAAGAAGAAATTAATGTGGTTATCTAAATGATAGCAGATGAAGATCTACACTAGGGTGTAAACAGTAGAAATAACAGGAAGAAGCACATGAGATAATAAAGAAAATTGACATAATATTAGGATCAGTAGAAGACAGTGAGTTTTATATTAGATTCCAAACCCAATGTAAGAACAAATAATATGTAAAACCAGGACTCTCTAGACTTGATAGGACAGCCATCAAGGTTTTAAAAAAATATATACATATCAATACACGTATATTTTTTTTGCATACATTTACTAACATTCTATACATTATGAAACATAAAAAACATTTAAAAAAGATAAAATTAAAATAATGTTTTAACAGTGTAAAAACTAATGACAGAAGTGTGACTGAATATGTTTTATTTTGAAAAATTTTAACACTTGGTCATATAATAATTCAGTCTGATTTTGGTTCAGTTAACTCTGATACTTGGTTTTAGTAGCTGTCATAGGTGAAAAAGACACCTTTTGGTAGATCTAAACAAAATCTTGTAAACTATGATACTCAGTTTTAAATTCCTTCCACCAAATTTAGAGTTGTTGAAATGTGACTAGTAAATTTCTGTCGTTATGGAAATCAGTGTTTTCTTGATACCATTTTAAACATATAAATTGAAAACCTATTAAAATGCTGCAGTTGAAAGTTTTTTAATTAAAAATTCTAGTTTAAGTTTTTCAAGGTCACATATACAAACATAGGTGACATGCTGATTTTTGGTAACAGCAAACATGTAAAAATGCAGACAACTTCTAAACATTCATTGTAAGTCATTTTCTCCATAAGAACTTTCTCTTTTGAAAAGCAGTAACCTTTCCACTGTTAGACTGTCTTCTTTATATGGACAAACTCAGAATGATTATTTTTTAAAAACATGAGGTAAATATTCCTTAGGAACTTACCATAGAAAAGAACAGCACATGTGTGACGTTGTCTTTTGCTGAAAGAAAACTACATAACATCTTTAAATTTTGCAACTTTTTGAAATGCTTTGCCACAATGACAGTGTGATAAAAGATATGATCATATCTTATTTCAAAGTATTGTAAAGATTTTACTTTATTTTAAAAACTCTGTTTCTACAACATTGACCACATTGAAGACCTTTTAAAAATATTTTTGCTTTGATTTACTATAATAGCTTATTTTATGAATGAATTTGACATGGTATTCTATAATTTTACTCTGGAACCTGCATTTCATTCAAAATAAGACAAATACTGCATAGTGCTTCTGATTCCATGGATTCCATAAAACCCTATTTTAATTAAAAAGTTAATTATTGAGAATATATCTTCTCTGGTATACCTTTCCTTTTTGGCTCTGTTTGAAGAAGCTTTTAATTACCTAAGAAGTAAGATGTCAAACTTTAATAATTCAGGGCCTCCTTTTACATGATAAATACTAGAAGAGTGGACTGGTACTCATTTTCAGTACTGCAGGAGAAGGAATTAAGCTTATTGTGGATTGAGGTAGCTAGTAGAGGCTTCTCAGGGAAAAGTAGGACTATGAGAGGATAGGAAAGGATTTAGAATGGTTTATGGGAAGGTTTAGATAAGGTTTATAGGAAGTTGAAGGAGAAAGAGAATGATAATGAGAAAAAGTGTAAGCAAGACAGTGCATGATGAATCTAAGAGACATGGATGAGATGAAGCTGGAGGAAAGGATTCATATACAATACATGAATGAGTTAGGAAGATACATCCAGAGTTCCTTAATTATGAAGTTGGGGCATTAAGGATTTTATGCTATTAAAAAAAAAAAAGAATTTAATCACTATAAGCTGCCAGAGAAGAGTTCTGATCAGGTATATGGTATGGCCAGACAACTGGTGCCAGTTCTAAAGAGGCAACAAGTTCAGGGAAGAAAATTCTTCTGAACAAAACATTAAGCCCATACATAAACAATAGATTCTGAAAGAAGAGTCAGGGAAGGAGTTGTGTTTTCTCTCTACCTTTGGCAAAAACACAAAGTTGAAAGGAAGTTTCTGAGGGAATTACGTTTAGCACTGTGTGGTGGATATCAACGATAGTAGACAGATGACTAAATGAAGGATTAGGTTAATATATAAGTGCAAGTTTTTAATTAAACATTCTAAAAAATATATAATATGTATATATAGGAAAGATAAGTTGTGAATTCTACAGTGGTTTAAGTGCTTCCTTTTTTTACTTTCAAGGCTTTTAAATTACATTTCATCCATAGAAGCCACCATATTATTTAAGGAATGGGGAGCCAAAAGATATATACAGATGTACTTGTTCTCTTTTATTCTATGTCTTTTTAAATACACCAAAATGAAATCTTCATTTCATCCCTGTTTCCTATCCAGAGCTATTTCTCATAAAAGTGGTCTCCAAAATATGGTGCACTTGACTTAAGACGTGCACATCCACAAAGAAACAAAACTCTACCTTATAATCTTTATCTTAGAAAAATGAACTTAAGCTCAATGACTGATTTTTAATAGAAGGGTTGATAGGAGTACAAGTGTATAATTTCTAGTATTAGCATTTATGAAAATATTTTCTAAATGTAGGTACAATTAAAAACTTTGCCAAAGTTGACTATGTGGTGGGGCTTATTAAATATACAGTTTATCAGGGCTTTCCTCTAGAAATTTTGATTCAGTATGTTTGAATTGGTGCCTGGTAATCTGTTTTTTTTTAACAAGACCTCCAAGTATTTCTTACTTTTCAGCCATATTTAGGAAATTAGCAATAGATCTATTGTACCATATCTTGACGTAGCCCAAGTCCAGGTATAGGTCCCACAGTGCTAATGGTTATATGATTGGTACCTTACCTACTGTAAAACAGCTAGAAAGACGGGTTGTCCAAGAGCTCAGAAGCAAAGCTAAAGCTCAGCAGTGATACAGGGGCTAGCATCCAGCTCGCCTTATCTCTTGTGCTTTTATTGGCCCCAAAGCCAGCTTAACAGTAGTTGAATTTTAGGGATAGCAGTATGTGTGTCTAGAGTAATTTAAAAGTTTGTTTACCTTTAGGTTTGAAATTGATGATTGTTTTAAATTATAAATTATTACCACAGATTTTTACTATGTTCCATGTGTTTAAAGCATATCATTGCTGATTAAAAACTTTATACCTTATTTTTATGAATACTATAACATTCTGACACATGGAAATGCAGAAAATAATTTTATGCTAAGGCATTTGGGTATGCTAAGATAAATTATTTATCCAAATTGTTAAAAAATACTAGAAGAAATACTATTAAGTGCTTACTATGTGCCAGGCACTGTACTAAGCACTTTTCAGTACTGTATATTTAAACCTCACAACAATCCTGTGAAGTAGGTGTTTCTATAGTATATGTTCTGCAGAAGAGTTAACTCAAGGAGCACAGAGAGGTTAAGTAACTTGCCCATTACTTACCACAGTTTTTGTTTGCTTGCTTGCTTGCTCATTTTAATTTGGAAATACTCTAAATAACTTTTAGAAGATAAACTTACTTTCATGTTATGACTTAATGATCCTTTGACTTCTCTGACTAAATGATTCTTTATCTTGAAACTTGTTATTTCTTCTACTGCCTTATTGTCTTATAAAACAAATAAAAGCTCTTTTTGTGTAGTTTAACAAGGAATAAAAAGTGGCATGTAGGTACCACTTTGTAACATTCAAATGATGAAAGAACATGACATATAAAAGCAAAGTGTTTATTGCCACTTCGAATATGTAGCCTGATTATTTATGTTATAAGTAAGTTTTGTAATGTTGTATTGTTTTATACTGAAGCTTTGATTTGTAACTGTTACTATGTTTTTAGCGTCTGAGGGATTTTTTGAGCGCAGAAAGAAATTTTGGCAATTGTGTTATAATTGATGTGCAACTTATTCAAATTTTAACATTGCCAATTTCAATATCTAATTCTTTTCTAAGGCTATAAGCCCAGTTTATGCATTTAAAAAAAATAAATCTAGTCATACCTTCACTAGGCTTTCAGTTAATCTTTTAAAATTATCGAATTAAATTCCCTGAAACATTTTCAAAACCAACAACAAAGGTGTATAATGAATTTAAAAAGTATAATCAAACAATTAAATTTTATAAATCTAAATCTAGTAAGTCATATTTTTAAATTCAGTTGGCCAAGTTCTCCTAAATATTAAGATTTGTTTACAAATTAAACTTGTTACATAATTCATAATATAATCACGAGTCTAATATAATGGATTCTCTAAAAATATTTCAAACATCTTTTAAAAAAATCCCAGAAAATGTATAGACAAATTATCAGTCAATGCCCAATTTATCAGTGCATCTTTATCGTAAAACATATACAAAGTTTTGTATTAGAGGTTGGATTCATTCCTTCAGTCTGCCATTTGTTCATCCCAAGACTACAAATCTGCTAACACAACAAAATGCAATAGACTTTCCATCTTCCAGCCTAACTCAAGAGTATACATTTGCGATCAGAGCAGGGGACCTGTGTCTACGTGCCAACCACAGTCTGTATTGCACAGGGACCCTCTACCTCCTTTTTATAGTCAGGCTCTTGCTTGCCATTGTTAACAGAAGCTTTAAGAGCCCTCACATAAGTTTAACTCACATTTAAGTTTCACGTTTTTGCAACCTGGTTCTTTTCCTAGAAATGATGCATCCTGTAAGTTTTTCCCTTACATTTCGCAGCCTGATTCTTTTCCTAGAAATGATGCATCCCTTAAGTTTTTCCCTTGGGTTACACTTCATCCCTATTATAATTGGATTTTCTAAGTCCAGTTATGTAAAAACTCCGTAACCTTTGGCATTAAAGCCTATTTGTGTACTGATGGGGTTTTGACACCCTGCTTAGGTTACTATAGCAACCCTTTCTCTTTTATAATTTAATAGCTGCCTCATTGACCATCAGTCATTTTATTGACAAGGATGATCAAGTTTAGTTTTTAACCCCTTAAATTCACAAAGCCAAAATGATTTTTCTCTCCTAGGAATGCCAGAATCACCTCCGCAGATATGGAAATGTGAATCTGGAACTGGTGACTCGAATCATTAGAGATGGTGGCCCATGGGAAGATCCAGTGTTGCAAGCTGTTCTTAAAGCCCAGCCAGCATCTCAGGAGATAGGTACTTCAGGGGACTCAAAATCCAAACCAACATTTGTGAGAAGCAAGCGCAACTTATTTCTAATTAGAGCAGTAATAGTGATTTTTCTTTATCTTCTAATACTGAATAAGAGTAATGTATTTTCACATGAAGTGTGTTTAAATTGTTATACTAACCTGGCCCAAGAATGACTTTTGACACCTGACTAGGTACATTTATTTCCAGTAGTTTCCCGTTTATTCTAATGGGAATTCAGTGTTAACACTTTTACTATACAGATGTTACTTATAGTTTGTTTTTGCCACTTGTTATATTTTAAAAATCTATTTAAGTAGGAACAAACACCCTTAAAAAATCACCCTGCTTAAGCACATGGAATCTCAATCTTCCTTATACAGGAAACTCTGTGAGGGCTGGAACTCTGCCAGTTTTTATCACCACTACTGCAGCCCAGAGTAGGTGGGACAGAGTAGGTGCTCAATATAAGTATTTGTTAACTGAATGAATGACCACATGATGAATGCATTAAATGGATGCGTGACTATTTGAATGAATAAGTAAATTTCAATTCCAAACACTCTGGAGCAGTATTTCCCAAACTTCATCCATTAATGGAAGTTCCCCTTAATGCCCTGCATACTTCTTTGACATCACCTCCTCTTCAACCTAGATCAGCAGTATTTCCTGTGGGCCAAAATTTCCTTTGAGACAATAGGCTCTGTCAATTACTTCTAGTTTATTCTTTTTAAAAATGTTTGCCATATTATTCCTGAGCCCCAGAACATTTTGGTCACCAAACTTAGAATGTAAACTCAGCAGTAATATAAGCAAAAAAGTATGGAGAACATTTGAAGGCATGGAGAGCCCATGAAGTGCAATTATAAGATGGCCAGAGGGGAAAGACAAGACTTCCTAGCCTTGGAACATTCAGACCTTGGAACCATTCAGACCTTGGTCTGGACCTTACTCCACATCACATCTTATGCTAAGCAGGTTAGGATTTTTCCATTTGTCACAGGTTAAGGGTTGGTGGGGTGGGGGTCTTTGAGTAGAGCTGAGCGGAGAAGGGGCCATGCTTGTGCAGCTTAAGAGCAAGCCAATCCCAGATACAAATGTGGAGGACTGTGAGAGATATGGGAGAAGATGAAGAGAGAAGACCAGAAGTAGTGCAAAGTGGTGGGATAAGGAGGCTATGGTAGATATGATAGTGGTTTAGTGGTAAATACCCAGGGGATACAAAGGAGACTGGAACTTGATGTGAGGGTTTCAGAAAGGAATAAAAAACTGAGGAGGGAGGAAGTTGGAACTGAAGAGAAAGAGTTGGACCATTGAGGAAAAGTATTAAGAGTCCATATAGGGAAGGCAAGGGTGACAGACTGAGGAAAACTATGAGGAGACTGGGAAATGTGGCCAGAGCAGACAGGAACGAGACAGAGTTTCAAAACGAGTGAGAACAGAGGAGAAGAAGTTTGGACTTTTAAGGTAGCTTTGAGGTTTCTCTGACAGAGCTGGAACATTCTGTTGATGGTTGGTATAAGGGCTTTTGGCATCTCTCTCTCTCTAGTTCTTATGTACATACTTTCATACTTCCACTAACATACTTCACTTTGGGAAAAGCTGCTCTAGAGTCTGATAAATATGGATGACTCTCCTCTAGTTGGTGACTTTTAGGGTAAAGACCAGTCCGAAGTTTATCTTTGCATTAATTATACAAATCACTGTCTGCTTATATCATATACAGTAAACAGAACTGCAAGGCAAGTGTTGAAGCCCAAATAAAACATTACTCATAGGCATTTTAGGAGCTACTGATTAAACATCACAACTAATAAAAACACTTTGGATTTGAAATACGGATCCCTGTTCCTGTTCTACCACTTATTCTTTGTCCTTGGGCAAGTCATTTGACCTCTCTGAGACTCAGTTTTGTGATCTGTTAAAGAAGTACTCTGATATGATACCTGTCATAGGTTGTTGTTAGGTCTAAATAAACTTAGTTTATAGATTATAGATAAAAGGTGTTTATAGATTTTTAAATTGTGTAAAAGAAAAAGTATTAATTAGTAATTATTCTTAGTGACACATGAGCATATATTAATAAGCAGTTCTATTTGGCACTACTTTCAACTTAATTTTTTGTTAAAAAGTAATAAAATATATTACATTTTCATTAATTCAAATTACTTTTCTCTGTAATTAATCTAAATCACTGTGGTTTTAATGATAGGAGTCAGCCTATTAATCTTATAGTAGTGAAAATACTAGGCAGTAAAAATAAATAAAGTACATAATAGACTTGAAATTTCAGACCCCATGTTATCTGAAACATTTTAACATATTAGTGAACTGAAAAGAGAATATTTCATTTTATTTTCTTTTTAAATTTTTTTCACTTTTTAGACTGAAAAGAAATTAGTAGTTCTTGAGCACTGTTTTGGTGTTCTTATTTCTGTTTTTCCAATTATATAACTGACTATTCTTGTCACAAATAAACTCCTACTAAGGAATATGCTATTTAATTAAATAACTACTTCATCTACTTAGATACCACATGTTAGTGGTAAAGTTTCAGACAACTTTGAGAATCTTAAGAGTAATAAGACTCTGTTTTTTTTTATAATATAGTGAACAAATATTTAAGTTCTGAAAATCCACTGTTCTTTGAACTACGTGCCAGATACCTAATTGCTTGTGAACGCATACCTGAAGCAATGGCTCTTATTAAATCTTGTATAAATCACCCAGAAATCAGCAAAGACTTGTACTTCCATCAAGCACTCTTCACATGTCTGTTTATGTCACCTGTAGAAGATCAGCTATTCCGGGAGGTAATGTTTGAGATTACTATTTTAACCTTATCAAAAATAAGGAAAGTAGCCCTTTCTTGTTAAATTCCTTTTGCAATAACACCAGAGATTTTAAGATTACATTATCTAGACGTGTTCTCTCATTGGCACCATTCTTTAAGCTCCTATTGAATTAGACAATCTGATATTAACAAATGATGTAATTAACGAAACATTCATCAATAAGCATTATTCGTGGTGAGCTTCTTGTGATAGATAAGAGGTTAAATAAAAACTGAGAAGCATTTTTAATAAAAATTTCAGTTAATTTTCAGCACTTTTTTTTCTAGCACTTTATAAAATACATTTTTATGAAGTATTTTGCCTTTTAAATACTAAGACATTAAATGCTCCTGTCTGTATTTTGTTTTGTTTTTTTTAAGATGAAAGAATTAATCTTTTCCTAATAATAGAACTTACTTATCTACAAGCTGTGGACATTAATGAGATTAAAAATAGTCATAAAACTGTAGGTTCTATATAATGAAACTATGAAAATATTTCTGTGTAATTCATCATTGTCTTTGTAGAAGAAAACCAGAAATTTAATTTTTTTCCTGAATGTTAACTCTATACATTAATGCAATTAGCTTTTTAGATATTTTTAATGATATGAACTGCTCTTTCTTTTCCTTTTATAGCATTTATTGAAAACTGATTGTAAGAGTGGGATTGATATCATCTGTAACACTGAAAAAGAAGGCAAGACTGTGTTAGCCTTGCAACTCTGTGAATCCTTTCTTATTCCACAACTCCAGAATGGAGATATGTACTGTATCTGGTAAGTGTTCCCAATACAGAAACTGAGATGGGGAACAGAAGGAGAATGGTTAGCCGAGTCTTGACTTTGTTTTTCAAAAAGTTATGTGAAAATGTAAAGTCACTTTTTAAAAATTTATTGTGCAAGAAACAACTGTTTGTTGTAAGACCTAAAAAAGACAATGACCATGTACCAGTAATTGAGTGTAAATGTTTAAAGTATGTATTATAATGAGAGAATTGTATTTTAAATTAAATGTGGAGTGTTAGTTTTTTAAGACTTTTTTTTTTAGAGCTGTTTTAGGTTCACAGTAAGATTGAGAGGGAAGTACTGACATTTCTCATTATATCCCCATCCCTCCCCCATTATCAGCATTACTCAAAAAACAAAACAAAAAATGTTACTCACCAGAATAATATTTTACTTTTTTTAAATCAAGGATGAACCTACAGTGGTATATGATAACCACCCAAAGTCCATAGTTTATCTTAGAGTTCACCATTTGTGTTATATAATCTATGGGTTTGGATAGATGTATAATGAAATACATCATTTTTAATATACAGAATATTTTCATTATCCCAAAATTCCTCTGTGCTCGACCTATTCATTTCTTATCTCCCTTCCCCTCCCTCACCTCTGGAAACCACTGATCTTTTTACTATTGTCATTGTTTTGCCTTTTCCACAGTATGATATAGTTGGAATTATACAGTATATAGCCTTTACAGATTGGCTTTTTTCATTTAGTAACATGCATTTAAGGTTCCACCATGTCTTTTCATAGCTTCATAGCTCATTTCTTTTTAGCCCTGATTAATATTCCATTGTCTGGATGTGCCACAGTTTATGCATACATTCAGCTACTGAAGGACATCTTGGCTGCTTCCGAGTTTTGGCAACTACAAACAAATAAAGACGCTATAAATATCCTTGTGCAGGTTTTTGTGTGGACATAGTTTTCAAATCCTTCGGGTAAATACCAAGGAGCATGATTACTGAAATGTGCGATAAGAGCAGGTTTAGTTTTGTAAGAAAAAGCCTAACTTGTCTTCCAAAGTGGCTGTACTGTTTTGTATTCCCACCAGCAATGTACAAGAATTTCTGTTGTTCATCCTGTTGTCAGTGTTCCAGAATTTGGCCATTCTGATAGGTGTGTAGTGGCATCCTGTTTTAATCTGTATTTTCCTGATGACATACAATATGGAGCATCTTTTCATATGCTTGTTTTTTATTATCTATATATCTTCTTTGGTGAGGTGTTAAGTTTTTTGGCCCATTTTAAATCAAATTATTAATAAGTTTTCTTTTACTGAGTTTTGAAAGGTCTTTTTCTCTATTATGGATAGTAGCCCTTTATCAGATATGTCTTTTACAAACATTTTCTCCCAATCTGTGGTCTGTTTTTAATTCTCTTTTTAATTTTTGAACAAAGTCTAGCTTATCAATTATTTCTATAGTAGATCATGACTGTGATGTTTTAAAAAGGCATCACCATACCCAGGGTCATCTAGGTTGTTTGATAGTTTTGCATTATCTTCTAGGAGTTTGACAGTTTTGCATTTTATTTTTAGGTCTGTGATCCATTTTGAGTTAATCTTTGTGAAAGGTATAAAGTGTGTGTCTAGATTCATATGTTTTTTTTTTTTTTTGCATGTAGATGTCCAGTTGTTCCAGCACCATTTGTTGATGAGACTGTTGTCAACTTCCACTGTATTGCCTTTGCTCGTTTATCAAAGATCAGTTGACTCTATTTATGTGGGCCTGTTTCTGGGCTCTCTGTTCTGTTCTCTTGATATATTAATCTTTTCTTTCATCAATACAACATTGTCTTTATTATTTTGGCTTTGAAAAAAAAGTGGGGTATCATCAGTCCTCCTACTTTGTTCTTCAATATTCTATTGGCTATTCTGGGTTTTTTCCTCAATATAAACCTTAGAATCTGTTTGTTGATACCCACAAAATAACCTCGTGGGATTTTGATTGGGTTTGCATTGAATTTGTAGATAAGTTGGGACTGATATGACAACATTGAGTTTCCTATCCATGGAAACATGGAATAGCTATCCATTTATTTAGTTCTTTGATTTCATTTATTAGTTTTGTAGTTTTCATCTGAGATCATGACTTGAACCAAAATCAAGAGTCGAACCTCACTCAGTCACCCAGGCACCCCAGCTGTGGGCATTTTTTTTTTTTTTAAGATTTTTATTTATTTATTTGACAGAGAGAGATCACAAGTAGGCAGAGAGGCAGGCAGAGAGAGAGGAAGGGAAGCAGGCTCCCTGCTGAGCAGAGAGCCCGATGCGGGGCTCGATCCCAGGACCCTGGGATCACGACCTGAGCCGAAAGGCAGAGGCTTAACCCACTGAGCCACCCAGGCACCCCCTGTGGGCATTTTTTGATCAATACTTTTGAATTTTAAATTCTGAAATACATATTTTTCATTAACCTTCTCTTTAATAGGTAAGCTTAATATTAGTGGTAAATTTTAATAGAGTACAAAGCCTTCACTATATATATTTTGTCTATATCTAAAGTTTATTTTTCTGAAGAGAGAAATTCCAGTACTAATGTCACTGAAGATAAGAAATTTAAGAAATAAAATAAACTGCTAGTTTATTTAAATTGTTTAACTTGGTGGTTACAGCTTGTTAAGTTAAAGTTAAAAATTGGTTTGAGAGTGATTGGTAGTGATAAAAATTACCCAGAATAGTGAGTCAAGAGATATTTGGGCTTTAAAAGGATACCATACTTCTAAAAACAGTAATTTTTATCTTTCAGGAATCAAATTTAAATACATTTTGCATTTTATGCTTCAGTCTAGTTTATTTCTTACAATAGTTTTTGAAAACTATCACCATAACAAGGTTTACTTCACAGAGTTAGGTAGTGAACCCAGTCACCAAGCACCATAAACAAGACATTTCAGTTACCAGTGCTTGTTCATATATCTTCCCTCTACTCTCCTGATAGCCATACTTTCTACCTCAGGAAAATTTGTCATTTTCATAACTAGTTCCCAGACTACCAGGTCTTTCATAAACTTTAGTAAATATAATGTCACACAGAGGGCTTGTTATTTAAAGCAGGTTTTCTTGCCTACTCTGAGCTTTTAATTGCATGGTTCTGGGTAAGGAACTGTACTTTTTTATCTTCCTCTTTGACATTTTAATTATTATGTGTAGTGGTGTGGACCTCCTTGGGTTCGTCTTGTTTCAAACTCTGTGCCTCCTGAACCTGGATGTTGTCAGCTATTATTTCTTCATGTAAGTTCTCTGCCCCTTTCTCTCTCTCCTCCTTCTAGGACTCCTAAAATGTAAATGTTTGCTTGGTGTTATCTAAGACATTCCTTATCCTTGTTTTTCAAAACTCTTTTTTCTTTTTACTATTCAGCTTGGGTGCTTTCTATTATCCTTTCAGACTGCTGCTCTGTTCTGCATTCACTAATCTGTTGATTCCCTCTAAAGTATTTTACACTTCAGTTTTTGCACTTTTTAACACTGATTGGTTCTTCTTTTATATTTTCTATTTCTTTGATGAAATTCTCACTGAGTTCATCCACTCCTCTCCTGTCTGGTGAGCATATTTATACCATTACTTTGAACTCTTTATCAGCCAGATCACTTATCTGTTTCATTTAGTTCTTTTTCTGAGGTTTTTTTTTTTTTTTTTTTTTTCTCTTTAATTTGGAGCATATTCCTCTGTCTCCTCATTTGCTTGACATTGTTTTTGTTTCTATGAATTAGGTGGAACAGTTGCTTCTACACTTGAAGGAATGCTCTTGTGTCTGGTCATCTCTTGTATAGATTGTGTGTGCCTGGTGTCTTTGGCTAGCTAGCTAGAGCTGTGGCTGCCTCTCTGTGTACTGGGGCCACACTGGTGGGAAAGGCGGAGCTGAAGTGGCTGTAGACTGGGGTGATGCTGGGGTTCTCTGCACAGAAGGTACACTGGCAGAACAGCTGAAGCTGAAGTGGGTGCAGGGTGGTCACAGGGCTCTCCTGTGTTGAGGGTGACAGTAGATGGTAAAGTGGGTACAGGCTGGGGTGTCCTGGGATACTCTGTGTAGGGGGTTGCCCTCCTGGGGCAGCCGGAGCAGAAGCAGGTTGGACTATGGTGCCCTGGGATGCTGTGCTCCAGGGGTGCCCTGGCAAGTTGTCTGGAGCTGTAGTGGTGTGGGCCTGGAGTATTTCATGGTGCTTTGTGCCTGTGTTACCTTGTCAAATAGTCTGGAGCTATAGTGAACACTGACTACAGGTGTCCTGGTGGGCACTACACTGGAGCTGCCAGTGGGACACTTGGGGCTGGTATGGGTAGAGGTGGTAGAGTGCCTGGACCATGTTCCTATCCATGCTGTCAAGGTGGTTGGGGAATGTAAATTGTGGTGCTTGACACCCCCACTTACCTGAAGAGAGTGTTCCAGCCCTCTGATGTTTGGCAGAGTTCTAGGGATAGATCCCTTATATTCAACTTACCCTTTTAAACTGCAGCTCTCTGTGTGTTTGTGTGTGTGCGCGCGTGTGCGCGCACACGTGCACGCAAATGAGTCTGTTCACAGACTCTCAGTACTACTCCCCACTGCAGTGCACAGTGTTGGGAGTGGTAGTTCCCTTTGTTAAATGTCTCTATTTTTCTTGCTATTCTCTATGTGGTCTCCCTATCTTTTGTTGTGCAGAAGTTGTCCAGTCACTCCTTAGTTCTTCAGGAGGAATTGCTCTGTAAGTGGGTATAGATTTGGTGTGTCCCTGGAGAAGCTGAGTTCAGGGTCTCCCTATGTCGCCATCTTGGACCTAAATTCTTAAATATTTAAAACAGTAGCTTGAAGACGGATTTAAATGATAAACTCATTCAATATTCTTTATAGATTAAAATCTTCAGACTCAGAAATACGGGGTCTAGAAACTAGTGGGCTTATCTTCTAGGGGAGTATATTTTTAATTGATTATGCAAATTAGTATTAAAAAGTTTACCATATAAAGTAGAATTCCAAATAGAGGGGATCAGGAGACAGTGGTAGGACATATAATTTGAAATAATTTTTAAAGTCTTACTCTTCCTTTCCTTTCCCTTCCTTCCTTCC
Organism: Mellivora capensis; assembly: GCA_004024625.1. Lineage (NCBI taxonomy): Eukaryota > Metazoa > Chordata > Mammalia > Carnivora > Mustelidae > Mellivora > Mellivora capensis. The sequence continues at coordinate 61,131 of PISX010002727.1, forward strand.
TTCCTATCTGTTAGAGAGGGGGAGGTAGAAGATGGAGAGGGAGAGAGAGAATCTCAGGCAGGCTCCACACCAACCCATGGTTCAATCTCACAACCCTGAGATCATGACCTGGGCCAAAATCAAGAGTCAGGGCACTTAATCAACTGAGCCACCCAGGCGCCCCTAAAGTATCATCATTTCTTGATATGTAGTTAGAAACAGAATATAGTCATGACTATTATAGATCTTTTCCTATGGGGAAAAGAGGAAAGGAATGTTCTGACTCTAGCTATATTAAGCTATTTAAATGGGATATCTTTAGCCTTTTCATTTAAAAAAACTCATAAGTAAAGTGGAATCTCAAGTATATAAAACAAACAGAAAAACCAAGAAGATACTCTATTTTCTTCTCTTGGCTAACCATTTTACTCTGTAAAAATAGAAGAGTGCCTATCTTTCCGCCACTGGCACCCTTTAAGAATAGAAGCTGGGTATACAACTCCCAGCTGCCTAACTGTTCCTTTATCCTTCCTTCTGAGTAGGCAGAGTTCTGATTCCCAGCTCTCTTATTTCTTCTACCTCTCCTCTATATTTCTGAATTGCTGGGGTCCTTTTTTCATGCTTCTAAAAATTGATTTCTTACCGTAATTGAAGAGCAGGATTCTTTTCAGCCTATAAGGTCTGTGTGGTCTATTTCATTTTGGCCTTCCCTATGAACCAGCTTAACCTCATCCCCCCTCTCTCTGGACAGAACCTGATCCACAGCTCAGTTGTGCTCTATTTGAAGCCAGTGGAGCAAGTTTACCAACCCTATTTCTCTCACCACTGATGACAATAACTACTAGTAATAATAACAGCAGCTACTTGTATGTACTGAGTGCTTTCTATAGTCTATACTTTGTATATGCATTCCTTCTTTATTCCAGTAATCTTATGGAGTAGATACTATTATGTCCAAGCCATGCAACTTGTAAATAATGAAGCCAGGATTCACACCCAGGCAGCCTGACTCACAGCCTCTTCTATTAAATACTACTTACTACACACAGATCAAATACATATATAAAAGCATCTATGTTTTAAGAGTGACTGGAGATCCTGCTATACCCTGCATTCTCTGCAACTTGTTGATGATTTTATTAGTAGTTAGCTACCTGGGAAATTTGTTTGTACACTATATAGGTGCTGTGTTTTCTAAAGGACCCTCTGTTTGAAAAGAAAATGTAAGCTTCATAAACAGTGTTTGCTCATAAGCAAAGATGACTATCATTGGTTTTCAGGATGTTTGTTTTCCTTCAAAATCCACTGTATAAGTAAAACCTGAGAACCCTTTGTAAATTCAGTCAAAATGGAGCTTCATAACTCTATCCTGAGATACCTGCTTTGCTTGCTAGAAAGCTAAAATCCATATTGGTAGCCCTTTCCTGAAATTTACTAGGATCTTGAGATTACATTTTATTTACCAAGTTTCATCTGAATTAACAGGAACAAAGGGAAGTAACATCTCCCTCTTTAAAAAAGAAAACTTAATAATAATATTATATCCTAAAGATGTCTATTAGGAGTCTCCAACTTATTTTTTGGAGCAAGCTGGAGAATAAATACATACAGTTCTAATATGCTAAACATCCATCTGTGTAAAATCGAATGCAGTGGAATACTCTCCCGTAACTTCCAACTATTGTTTTTTATTTCTCTTTAAATCTGCTGCAGAGATATGGCATGCCTTTTTTTTTTTTTTTTAAGATTTTATTTATTTGACAGAGATCACAAGTAGGCAGAGAGGCAGGCAGAGAGAGGGGGAAGCAGGCTCCCTGCTGAGTAGAGAGCCCAATGCGGGGCTTGATCCCAGGACCCCGAGATCATGACCTGAGCCAAAGGCAGAGGCTTAACCCACTGAGCCACCATTCTTAAACAGTTAATGTACTTGCCTTCTACCTCTTCCCTTTGCTCATAAAATACCCCTTATTTAGAGTGTTCACAATCATCTTTATATCATTCTATGTCTACAATTTCCTTTAATATAGTTTCTTAAGAGACTCCCTCTAAATGCTCTTAGCATTTAGGAATACATTTTTTTTTTTAACCAGTTTCTTAACTACCAAATATTTATTGCATAAATCTCACAGCCTGGTACTACTAAGACTCTAAAGATAAGGAAAGAATATAGGAAATTAGTGATTTATTAAGTATATATATAGACATTTAGACATTTTATCTAGGTGTTTTCACTTACCTATATGCTAGACATTTATACTAGACATATATACTAGACATTTTATCTAGGTGTTTTCACTTACCTCTCTCAGTTCTTTTTATGTATAAGAAAACTGGATAAAAGAGATAAAAGCCACATAGGTAGTAACAAAATGGAGTTGGGATATATACTAGTTAGTTTGCAAGTGATAGCATCCTGTGTCTAATTAGTTTAGGGAAAAGGTATAGTGCATGGAAAAAATACTGGGGTTTATGACCAAAAGAATGGGGGCAGGGATATAGTAGGTCCCCAAGTATAACTGCTACCAGGGACACTGATTTTTCTTCTCTGCGACTGACTTCTCTTCTGTTGCAGATCAGAAGAAATGTCTTCAGGCTTCATAGTTTAGAGTTGAGAACATTCCAGGGATTCTGGCCTAACTGGGGTCAGTTTCCTACCCCTGACTTAGTATCTTAAGGATGGTGAGGAGGTTCACATAGGAAACATGGCCACTGGAATTCCAACCTTGTTTAGTAGGACTACTTCCAGAGAAAGGTGGCTCACTGTGAACTGGTAGTATCACACTGGTTAGTATATAATGTCCTCTTAAGAACTCTTTTTATTCCCAGTCTTATGTTCTTGCCACTACTTCCCCTATATAATGTGTTACTGAGATTTACAATGTAGTAATAGTTGGGGGAATAGGACCTACAAAATAGCAATGAGGAACTATAAGAAAGGTATGAAATCAACAAGAGAGATAAGATCTGTTCTGAAGTAGTTACCACTTTAGTTTGGGGTATTCATGAAGACATTCATGAAGAAGTTATGTGATCAGGACTTTGAAAGGTAAGCTCATCTTAGAAATGAGGTACTTTCCAAGTACAGTAAATTATCATAAACAAAATGAGAATAAACAGAGCACATTAAGTAATTAACCTTGAAGAGTGCACAGGATTAAAATCCTATCCTTCTGACCCCAAAACCCATGTTTTTGTTGCTGTTAATAGTACGTGACATATGGAATACACTGAATGAAAGCATTTATGAAAGTCTGTTTAGCAACCCCTACAGAAGTCCATATGTAAGATTAGAGGAGCTAAGGTAGTAGGTAGCACTGAGAAAGCACGGTATGGTTGTGGGCAAAAATATAATTGAAATACATAGGCTGTGGGAAATAATTAGATTAGAACCAAACAGGTTTGAGTAACGTTCAGTGTCATTGACTGACCTAGGAAAAGATAATCTGTTTTGTGGGAGTATTATTTGTTCTTAATGGATTCTGGTGATACACAGCAACTTAAATTGAAATACCCAGGCATGTAAATTGGGAGAGAAGCCAGAGGTAGACATTTGAGAGCAAGGTGTGAAAACTGGTGAGATTTTATGTATGCAAAACATACAAAAAGGAACATACAAAAAAAATTTTTTTTATGTATGGACTGAAACTCAAGAACACCCACATAGACAGAAGGAAATGGAAGTAGAATTTTGGTTTCGTCTTCTACGTTGCCTGCTATCATTTTCTCTTTTGTGTTTTCTGTATTGTCTAAGTAGACATGTGCACCTTCATGATAGTAGTCAAGTTGTCCTTAGACTTAATAGCTATATGTGTTGGGCTCAAAGTACACTCCTCAGTAAATCACTTAAAAAAATTTCATCAGTTATTTTAATACTTTTTAGATTATGATGCTTTATGTCACTTGATACATTTTAAAGTTATAATTTACTAGCATATGATATCTAAATATATCAGTTATATCTTACGAATTCCTTTGTCCCAAACTCCTGCCTTGTCTATATGATAGTGGCCATATTTTAGAAAAGAATCTACCTGTGAAATACTTTAAACATAAAATTTCAGAATCCAAACTACAATATCTTACAATTTAACCTATAGTACTTTGGGTATCTTCATAGATTGAAAATGAAAAATAATGAACATTTCTTTGCAGAAAGTGTACAGAATTGATCTCTAAATTTACAAGTAGGTATTAAAGACCAAAGTTTATTTTTTAAAAGTAGTATCATTAATATTGGTACACAGGGATTCGAATTAATCATGTCCTAGAGGTGCAGGTTTGTCAGCATATGATGAGGATTCATTCCTTACCACTGTGTTGCAGTTTCTCATCTCTCTTTTCTTCCCAGCTTCTACTAGTCCCACCCAGGCAGAAGTAGCTTGGAGATTAACATAATATCCATTTACACCCACTTTGTATACACTCCAGCCAGGGTACTTAACAGAACCAGCAAAAGATAGCTACTATCTGTATTTGAAGAAACTGTGTTTTTGATATTTCTCTTTTTTTCTCATTTACAGGGAGTTGATTTTCATATGGAGTAAACTTCAGCTTAAATCTAATCCTTCAAAACAAGTTTTTGTAGATCAATGCTACCAGCTTTTAAGAACAGCAACTAATGTGAGAGTCATATTTCCTTTCATGAAAATCATTAAAGATGAGGTAAATAGGATATATTTATCCCTTAATTTTAAATGAATTTTAAATGACGGTTCACCAAAACTTGAATCTTTTATGATGAAATTTATTTGAAGGGAAGGAAGATTTTAAGGCCACATTCTCCATGTATTACATCTTTCCCTTCCCCCAACCTCAAACTTCCAGCATGGTACTAAGGGTATACATAAGTGAAAATAACTGAAAAAAAAGACAGAAAAACTGCCAGTTTAGTGTTACTTAAAATTTAATATGGGAACAACTGCTTCCGTAAGAAGCTGTTATCTCTTTTCTTAAATAAGTTTATCACTTTTAAAACTATCCTAAGTCCTGTTTGCAGACTCTTACTTGTAAATGATTTTTGTATAACCATAGGTAATACCTGCTCACTTTCACAGAAAAATATAGTTCATAGTTTTAAGTCTAGTGTTCAGATAAAAAGGAACAGTGAATTTTGAGGCGTTTCTGAAACCTGACATATTTTTAGAGTATTTGTTTAAAGTAATAGTGAAATCCATTACCTGTTTTTAAAAATAGTTCTGAAGTAAGTTCTTCATGGTTCACCTGAAAGTGGGTACAGTTGTACATAAGATTCTTACATAAACATGAAATGGGATCCTGCAGATCTTCTAACTTTTCCCCTCAAATATTAACAGGACTTTGAATACAAAGATAAGAAAAATAAAGCTACCCTACACTTTAGATAGCTCCATTTAGCTAAATCTCTATGTGGGTTACTTTTAAATATACAAGAGGCATCCATTAAATAATATATTTAAAATTTTTTTTAATCTGTTTATGCATTTATCACATTATCATGTCACTCATTAGGTGTATGACCATGTAGTTATTATATCCCTCTGATATAAAGTTAGCTGCATTGTATTCAAAGTTTTATACATTTCCTATTTACTAACTGGATTCATAGCTTCATTATTAAATAGTAGAATGTCATTCAAATGCATTGTCAAAATTAACCTCTACCCCCCTCAAAAAGGGAAAAAGAAAAGTATGCTATAGAATCCTTTTCAACATTTGAAGTGCATCAGAATCACCTGTAAAACTTTAAAAAAAAAAAGTATCATATGTAATTTTTACATAGGATTCTGATTTATACCACAAGTTGAAAGATTCTTGTTATAAAAAGTTTATAATATAGGTAAAGTTCATAGTTATCATAAAGCTTTCTTATTTTCATGTCTTGTCAACCTGAGAATATAAGAGGAAAAATTCAAAGATGAAATAAATACTGAAAAGGTGCTTAACTATACTAAAAACATCTCTACTCATGGAATAAATCATTTATGTGCCCCAGTACTGTGAAAAGAGGCACAAACAATCATGTGTGAGTTCAGAGGAACGAGACATTACAGATGGCATATCTGAAAAGGCTTCACAGAGGAAGATGCTTTAAGCTGGGTTTTGAATGATAGAGAAGGGTAATACTAGTTTTTCTTACAACTCTCCATCGGCATTAATGTGGGGAGGTATGTGAGAGATGAGGCTACTCAGACTAGAGGAAGTTGTGGAGTGGCAAGTGGTTGGTAGAAATCCTTAAGGGGCTTGCATGCTGCACTGAAAATTAGAACTTAACTCTATAAATATACTGGAATTGTTGAAGGATTTCAGGTAAGGAAATCTGTTGTCGTTTGTGATAATCTTAAAACTTTAGACTTGGGCAACTGGGTACATGATAATTCATGAGTTAAGACAGAGGATATAGATAGAACTTAGAAGAGAAGGAATTTTATTTTGAAGCAGACCAGAATTCCCTATATCTGGAAAATCTAGATGGAAATATCTAATTGTAACAGATACTCAGAAATAAGAAATCTGAATCCAGAAAAGGATTCCAAGGTGAAATGATGGATTTATAGGAGGAAGCCAAAGTCAGTATAACAGATCTGGTCGCATTTACATTTGCAAACATTTATTCAGAGGTCACTATAAGCCAGCTTCTGTGCTAATGATAGGAGAATATAAAAAAAACGAGATACTATCCCTGTGGTTTAAGAATTCAAAGTCAGGGGGTAGGGATATACACAGTTATATATACACAAAACAATTATGTATGTGGTTTTTATAAATAAGTATAAACTATTCTTAGTGGAAAGAATAGGATATGTTTAACTCTGTGGGGCCAGAATGAATGGGGAGAAAAACTTTCAGAGTAAAACTGATTCTCAAAGAATGAACAGGAAATAGATGGAATTTACTAGCTAGATAAAGTGGGATTATGATGTGCAAAATTAAGGTCTGCTTATAGAACTGAAGTAATTAAGTAGGGTTAGACAGCATGTAAGGGACGATGAAGACATAAGGCTGGTGGCAACGTAGTGTTCCTCCCTGTCATCTATATTATACCAGATGCAGGCAGTTCACACACACACTTTTAAAGTCATACTATTATTGTCTTTTTCTATTCACAGAAGTATTTATGTCATTCCAAATCTATCATTTGAGTTGGCAATAAATTCAGGTGTAGTTATCTTTGAGTCATCAGTACAAGTTTAAAAGCTTGAATAATTTTCAGATCATTTTCAAGTAGGTTCATTATTCTGATTTTTATTAGATTTTTAACGATAGTAATTGCCCTGTTCATGTGGGCCACACTTTTCCTCTTACGTGGATAAATAATATTATTTAATAAGTAATATTTTTAATGCAGACTTACAGGTTTCTGTAAGCAATTTTAAAAATATAGTTCTTTTTAACATTGACAAATGTTAAAATTGATAAATGCTTTAAATACATTTAATTCAGCCTTCTGCCTCAAAATATGAGATGGGTACCTAAAATAAATAGGGCTGGATCTGTTATGAGGCATTTTGTATTATGGTTAGTAAGAATTGTCAAATTTGACAGTTAAATAAATTGGAAGCTAAAATGCTGTCTCTTCCAGATTATTCTCAAGTTAAAAAAGAAAGATTTACTTAAATATTAAAAATTGCACATTTGTAATACAGTGTTTATTTAGCTTTCATTTCAGAGTTGTATTTTATTTTTTTTAAAGATTTTATGTATTTATTTGTCAGAGAGAGAGAGAGCACAAGCAGGGGGAGCTGCTGGCAGAGGGAGAAGCAGGCTACCTGCTGAGCAAGGAGCCCAATGTGGGACTCTTCCCAGGACCCTCAAAACGTAACCTGAGCTGAAGGCAGACACTTAACCGACTGAGCCACCCAGACGTCCCAGAGAGTTGTATTTTAAAAGGATAAAAGTATAATAGTTTTTTGTTTGTTTGTTTGTTTACAAAGCTACTTAGTAGTATTTTTCCTTTTCTAGGTTGAAGAAGATGGCCTACAGATCTGTGTGGAAATATGCGGTTGTGCTCTACAACTAGATCTTCATGATGATCCCAAAACTAAATGTTTAATTTATAAAACAATTGCACATTTTTTGCCAAATGATTTGGAGATCCTCAGGATTTGTGCACTCTCAATATTTTTTCTTGAGCGCTCCTTGGAAGCTTATCATACTGTTGAGGAGCTTTACAAACGTCCAGATGAGGAATATAATGAAGGCACAAGTAGTGTTCAAAATCGTGTTCGTTTTGAATTGCTTCCAATTTTGAAAAAGGGATTGTTTTTTGATCCCGAATTCTGGAACTTCGTAATGATTAAGAAAAACTGTGTAGCATTATTGAGTGATAAATCAGCAGTTAGATTTCTAAATGAAAGTACACTGGAAAACTCTATAGGTAATCTAAAGAAGGCAGTGGAACAGCAAGGTTTAGATGAAGGGCTAGACTTTCTTACAGACCAGAGCACTGGAGAGCTTGATCCTGATGATATACCCAGAGTGCAACCTAAGGGTCACATTAATACAAAGAAAAATCTTATGGCTCTTAATGTTTCCAAAGTAGATCACAATGTCCCAAGACATCGGTGTATGTTATGTAACAAAGAATTTCTAGGTGGTCACATTGTAAGACATGCCCAGGCTCATCAGAAAAAGGGCAGTTTTTCATGTGTGATATGTGGTAGGAAATTTAGAAACAGAGGACTTATGCAGAAGCATTTAAAGAATCATGTTAAGAAAATACAAAGACAGCAAATTGCTGCAGCTCAACAAGAGGATCAGGAAATCCCTGCTTTGGAAGAAGTAAATTGTTCAGATACTTTCATTTCATTTGAAAATGGGAATTCTGGTAGTAAAGATTTGGAAATAGAGACAATTACTGCTTCCAGTGATGGAAACAAAGAAGTCATTCCTGCACATGTGGCTGAATTCATTGAAATTCCCGTAGGTGTCTCGGAAGAGGTTATTGAAAACATGATTGAGAATGGAAGTCCTGAGACTTCTTTAAATAACATCTCAGAGCCTTTGCCTGTATGTGAGGATGACTATGAGGAGGAAGAGGATGAAGAAGGTGATTACGAAGATGACGATTATGACCTGAATCAAGAAACTTCAGTACTCCATAAAATCAATGGAACTGTGTGCCATCCAAAAGACATATATGCTACAGATCAAGAAGGAAACTTTAAGTGCCCTGCTCTTGGTTGTGTCAGGATATTTAAAAGAATTGGCTTTCTAAATAAACATGCAAGGACTGTACACCCAACGGATTTAAATGTGCGGCAAACAGTAATGAAGTGGAGCAAAGGGAAATGCAAATTCTGTCAGAGGCAATTTGAAGATTCTCAACATTTTATCGATCACCTTAATCGACACAGCTATCCAAATGTGTACTTCTGTTTGCATTTTAATTGCAATGAGTCGTTTAAGTTGCCAGTCCAGCTTGCTCAGCACACAAAAAGTCACAGGATATTTCAAGCTCAGTGTAGTTTTCCAGAATGCCATGAGCTTTTTGAAGATCTTCCTCTCCTATATGAACATGAGGCTCAGCACTATTTAAGTAAAACACCAGAATCATCTGCACAACCAAGTGAAACAATTCTTTGGGATGTTCTTACAGACTCAAATCCTAATCATCAGGAAAAAGACTCATCTAGTAATGAGAAACAAACTATTAGTCTGCCAGTTTCTACTAGCAAATCAAGGAAAGATTCCACAGAACCAAAGACATGTACAGAAAGTATGGAAAAGAAAACAGATGGTTTAGTTCAGAATGGAAATGAACATTCTGATGACACTGTTTCTGATATAAGCTTGACAGACCAAAAGATGCCTGACAGAGAGCCAAATTCTGAAAATAATTGTAGTATTAGTGATTTAGTCAATGGACATAGTGGAATAGAGCAGACACCTTTAGTTTCGTCAGATCCTGCCTTGAAAATGGATACAAATAGAATCAGGACAGAAAACGGTTCCATTGTACCCAGTGTTGTACCACAAGAACAAAATACCCCGCCAGTATCTCAGGCACCTTCCAAACCAAATCTGACGAGTGAACATACTTCATATGGCTTAATTTTAACAAAGCCATATGTCAGACCACTGCCTCCCAGTTACCTTGATGAACGGTACCTTAGTATGCCAAAACGCAGAAAATTTCTGACTGATAGAGTAGATGCCTGTTCTGATCAAGATAACGTTTGTAAAAAATCCGTGAAAAGATTAAGATGTGGCAAATGCCTGACCACCTACTGTAACGCAGAAGCACTTGAGGCTCACCTTGCACAAAAGAAATGTCAGACACTCTTTGGATTTGATTCAGATGATGAAAGTAAGTCTTCTATCTTCTCAATAGGTCTATCTGTAGAAATAGAAAATGCCATAGATCTTTATGAGGTTAAGAAGTTAACATTTGTATTGCACAGGTGATAAAGCACCACCCCGTACATTATTTCTTTTAATTCATACGGACACTGTTAGGTGATATTACTACTCCTGTTTTATAGATCAAGCAACTGACATTTCACAAGTCAAGTAATTTGCATGGGTATAGCCTATGAACTTGTGGAAGTCAGAACTTGGACACAGTTTTTCATGCTTTTGGTCATACTCATTCACTGTGTCTAAGGCATTTCTTCATCCCTAGTTTCATGTAATAAAAGTTTTAGAAACAGAGTAATTGTGATGGACATCTTTTCATTTGCATGCCAGCATATAAACCAAGTGAAGTTGAGCTGCTTTACAGAAACAGAAGTGAAAAAGAACCAGAAAATAACTGAAAGACAAAACTGAGCAAAAGAAGATCTTGCCTTTCTACTAATACCAGTATTTTTTTGAATGAGTAAGAGCATAAAGAGAAATCTGACTTAGAATTCCAGTTGAACTATAAAATTTGAATTAACAGACATGTTCTGTTTTACAGGTGCCTGATAAAAATGTTTCAGAAAGATCTGTCGATCAAGCAGTAGTGTGAAAAAAGCACTGCAAGAAATTGCATCATCAGTTTGCTATTTTCCTGATGGCCTTAATTTTCAAGCGGTCTTGGATTACTAAAGATAAAAAGACAAAAGCACATTTTCTAGAATGAACTCAGAGAGGAGATGTGCTGGTTTAGACTCCAAAAGGGTTATTACAAAACTCCCAAAGTACCAGTTATCCCGAAAACCACATTTTTTTAAGAAAGTTGATGACTATTATTGCAGCATGTTCGGTTTCACTTACATGAGAAACGTGTTCAGGCAACTAGTCAGAAAGAAATACCAGCTATGGCCTTACAGAAAGGGAAAAGTTAATCCATTATTAAAAAAGAAAGGGGGAGGGGTTGGTTTACAATAAACAACTTAAAAGTATTCTACAAATGAGATTTGTTTTCTTGTCATGCATAATCAGATTATGTCCTCCCTTCTTTTCAAACATGGTTTAAAGAACTGTTGCTATTTGGTTTATTATAATTTAGAAACTGATACATGAAAATAAAACTTGATTTACTGCCATGCTATCCATAGAAGATTGTAACTTGTTTCCAAGATGGTTGATCAGACAGGACAGAGTTCAATGAATGTTATGCCAGCACTGAAAATTAAAAAAAAAAAACAAAAACAAAAGGAACAAAACAATACTTTGCTAATAAGCTCTTAATAGAACCTTCCACTTTCCATTTTTGTAATACCAATGAATTGTTTTTAAAGGCAGCAGTGTCAGTTAAATAGAAAAAGTACCATCAGTAACTTTGGGGAGAGATGGGAGGAATCTAAGACCATAAAGGCTATCTAATTGAAGGAAAACACTGAATTGCAAATAACTCAATGTGAATAATGGTATAAGCACACTGGGATATTTCTATTTGTATATAGAGTAGTGTTAGGACATTGCTTGATGATTCATAGTAAGGTCCTTTTAGACATTAATGTGAGTTATCTAAGTACAGTCCTATAAAAATAACTGGCTATAAAAAAAATATGTCAGCTAAAATCAGGTCAAGAATTCATTGGTTTTATTCAGTTAGGAGAGTTAATTCTAAAATAAGCCATACTACTCATGCTTTCTTATTCATTAGTGATGAATTTGGTCTGAATAGTAATTTTTATATATAAAGGGAAATATTTACACAAAAATTTGCACAGCAGGAACACAGTTAAGATACATTGATCCTTTTATTTTCCTTGATGACCAGTAATTTTCCTAAGGAAGATTTTAACTTACCAGGCAATGAATTGTTAAAACACAAAAATGTTTTTTAAAATGCCCTCTCAGATGTGTTCCACTTGTACATTCTCTAGAAGAGGAAGCTTAAAAAGACCCTTCTTTTACCTGTTAGTGTGTTAATCTATAGCAGGGATAAAATGAACAAAAATGCAAAGGCAGATTCTTAAAAAATGGAGCTACTAATGCACCATGGTCAACCACATATTCCAGTTTTTCCAACTCATACATTTTTGTTCAAAGCAGATAATCTTATTGGATTCTACTATTACAAATTTTTGGATATTAAGCTTCTTGAATGAAGTCACTAAGGAAGGGGACATTTTTTCCAACATAGCATCCAGACTTTATTAAATTGGGATTTCCAGGTTATGAAAGATCTCAAAAAAAAAAAAAGCCCAATTTTATTATTTATTCATTCACTACTATGCAATTGATAGTCACAAGTCCATTTCAATCAAATTAAGGTTTTTGTTCTGTTTGTGTAGCCTACATTAGGCTGTGGAATTTACATTTAGATAACAGATAAGTAAACACAACTCAATCAGATTTTTTAATCCTTTAGGGACAGTTCAAAGAAAAGAAAAAAAAAAAAAACACTTCCTGTACTTCCTAATCCTGAAAATATAGTACTTGAGTTCTATTCCAGTTCAGTATAAAATTCATCATGTAATAAAGAGTCTGTTTGGAAACTAATTCATTTGGACAGTGAAGTTTTTTTGATATATAATTTCTGCTTTTTACATTTTCCAGAAGTTTAAAATTTACAACTTAATATTTTACCACATTTTTTAACTTTTTATTTTTTATAAGTTGTATCTATTGACAAATCCATGCTGCAAATTATTTTCATTTATTCTGGAGTTCATACCAAGATGTTTTAAACATATTCCACTTGTTAATTTTGTCTTTGAGGATTTAGTTCTATTTTGGTGGTGTTAAGGGAAAACTGTTTCTGAAACACTTAGATCAAATCGGTTTATACATAATTAAATCAAGGAATGTTTTATAAAAATCTATTTGGCCATGCTGTTCTAAATCTCTTTATATACTTCTTAAATAATTGCTATTGGAAGTATGTGTACAGTTCATCATTTATGTCTTATAAAGCATAAGCTTACATCATTTTGCTTTTGTGGGATGCATAAACTTTCAACAGTTCTAATTTGGGATTCAGAAGAAAAGGATGCTTTCTTATTCCTCAGATTCTTCTTCTTAATTTCTATTCCTTCTATTTTGAGGATATGCTTATCTTACATGGACCAAGTTTCAATCATTTTTTTTTTAATAAAAATTTCCTTCAAATCATTAACTATAAACTTTCTGCTGTTTCAGTAAGGTCAACAAAAGAGCAAATCTGAATTTTTGCTGCTCAGATATTACAGAAAAGCGGGATCTCCGTGGACAAGGACACTGGTACTTTGGGCTTTAGCCATATTCATTTTTTTAAACCATCGATTATATAACGAATAGATAACTTACAACATTGAACTTGTGATTCTTTTCAAATCACACTTGAAGGTTCAGCCGTACTCCTTTCATGTTTGGTTTAAACTGTTGTATGGATGAAAAAACCTAAAAGGGATGATAGTGTTTATCTTTTAATTTATTTGGTACTGTAAAAACACCTTTTCAGAATGCCTAAATGCTGCATATGCATTTTGGAATTGTTAATATGTGAAAGATATTACAGATTCAGCAAGAAAGGAAATTTGTGCTTCCTTGTTGAACATTAAATTATTTTACTTTGCATTTTATAAGAGTACAAATTAAAACTGAGCCATTGAACTGCAATAATACAACAATAGAGTCTCATTTCAAGAAATTTTTTGTACTGTACATAGACTTGTTCAATAAAACATTGTCCTTGTTGGTAATGAAGTGTTCAGTTTTATGTAGCATACTCCTTCAAAAGGAATTAGGCTTAAGGTATGCAGTAAATAAGAAAATTTCTATTATGTCTCATAAGAATAAATTATTTCAATTCATATTACCATATTCAGATAATTTTCAAAAACATTTTTAAAATAGAAACATCTAGAAGCTTACATAAAACATTTTAGACATTATTTTAACTAATGTCCACATGCAGGAATTAAAAGTTGACAATGCTGGTTATTAACGTTTTTGGGTACACTCTGCAAACTTAGTAGGTACATAAATATCAGAACTCTCTAAATGAAAGACAGTGGACGGATTTATCTGTGTTGGTAAATCAAAGATGAAGTGCATCTGGTGGAACTCAAAACAGAGAAGTCACTTTGAAATAAGGAGTGAATATTGATGAAAATGACTTCCTAAAAACATTTCAGTGGGAAAATGTGTAAACCAGTTAATCTGTACTTAAAAGTGAGGTCTTGGGCATGAGGGCTTCTATTTTTTTGGTTGAGAAACAGGAAAACCCCCTACACCCTTTGCTATAACTTGAAACTAGAAAAAAATGAGGGCTTAAGTAGAAAAAGACCCTGTTTGAGAGGATGATAACAATGCAAATGAAAGGATGGTGATTTGCACATATTGCAAACATGCTTTGAAAAACACTGCAAAAGTTACTGAAGCATTCTAGAGCTGAGATCTGGAATCCTCAGTCTATGCTTTTGGTCATATGATTTTAGACTATTAAATGTATTGAGGTATTTAGATAAAGGTATTGGAGTTAATCTAGACTTTTCATTTTTCTTTTCCGAGATATGAGGAATTCTGGAAAGTAGTCGAATACTACTAAGTATGCTTCCAAGATAAATGAGGTTGCTTTTCAGAGCTTAATATAAATTCCATACCAGTTTCAAGAATCAACTAATAAAAGGTCAGAAGTTTTGGCTATATATGAAGATGTCAAATGGAACAGCAATCCAATACTACATGGAATTAAAACTAAAAGTGGGAGAGCTTAATGCCTTATTTATGAGTGCTACATACTGGAGAAGAAATGTCTCCTGTTTTACCAAGTTATTACATACTAGCTAATTTATTTATGTTACCCCTAATTGTTAAAAGACACGAACACTGTTTTAGAAACCAAGGCTCAAAACCAACTTGACTGAAGTCACACAGAAGAGGTGGGATTGAAAAATCAGATGTGTCCTCCTAAAACCATAATGCCATGCAGTTTTCATTCTGCCATGCAGTTTTTCCTGCAAACATAGAGCATAAGTGGCTGGCTCTAATACATCCAAAGAGAGTGTCAGACTTGCCAAGGATCAGTGATTTCAGAGACAAAGGATGAAGTCTTAGGTGGCTGATGTTTCATTTTCTTCTATTAGCAGTGTGGTCCCCAGAGCAGCAAAATAAACATCACCTCTAAGAATTTGTTAGAAATGCTAACTTGGGTAGGGGGAAGGGGGGGGAGGGGGCGCCTGGATGGTTCACAGTTAAGTGTCTGCCTTTGACTCAGGGTATGATCCTAGGGTCCTGGGATGGAGCCTCCAGTTCTTGGGCTCCCTGCTCAAAGAGGAGTCTGCTGCTCCCTCTCCCTCTGCCCTTCCCCCAGCCCCATGATCTCTCTCTTGCTTGCTCTCTCTCAAGTAAATAAAAGCAAGAGGCAAGTTTAAGGAACAAATAGCAAGGGGCCCACTGTGGCTAGTCTGGAGTAAGAGACTGAGAGAATAATAGAAAATGAAGACAGGAGGTAAAAAAGCGAAAGTCTTCACAATGGCCTGCAAGGGTCTAGATGTGCAATGTTTTCTTAAACCCAGTTATTTCACTTAATTTGCTAGCTTCAGGGAAGAGGTGCTAGGTGCTACTGACATCTAGTGGGTAGAGGCAAGGGATGCTTTTAAACATCCTACAATGCATACAGCCCCCAAACAAGGAATTATCCTGCCCAAAATGTTAATAGTGCCTCCCCTGAGAAACCCTGCTCTAGATCAATCTTGACGGCAACGCTAACCTCACTGCCTCCGCCTCATACAGGCTGTTCTGGCCTCCTTCCTGCATGCCAAGCACTCTGCTTCTTCCTTGGAACCTCTACTGTTGTTTGTTCCTACAACACTTCACTCACTTTCATCAGGTCTTTCTTCCAATATTACTTAGAGGAGAAGTCTTTCTTGACAGTCTGTATAAAATAGCAACATCGGCTCCATCCCCCTGCTTCCAATTTACTTTTCTTCATAGCATTTCCTGGCACAGTATATAGTTTCTTATGTGTTTATTGTCTGTGTCCTCTCACTAGACTGAAAGCTCCAAAGAAACTGTTATTTGTTCCCAACACAGCAAAGTCTGGGAAATAGGTGCTCAATAAATACCCCCCCCCTTTGTAAATGAAAGAATGAAAGAAAGAAAAGGTTGGGTATACCTTCCATATAGTCCACACCAGCATGATGAGCACTTGCCATCTCTTTACTTGCAGCACTCTCAAAATGTTCTTGAAAAGAGGGTCTGTGTCATTTCTCTGAATCTTCAATACCTAGCATAGTAGGCACTCATTAATACTTAATAGAAAATGCAGGATTTTAATCTGTTGAGCAAATGATACCCCAAATAACATCCACTGGCAAATGAGTAATAACCATGCTTTGAATGCCTACACTACATTTACAGTTTATTTTATAGCTCATATTTAGCTGTGGTATTTTTTAAAAAGTTAAATTTGCTCACCTGTATCTGAAGATATGTACATTTTAACTATAAAATGGCAATACCCTAAATGTTAGCAAATCTAAAATATTTCTAAAATGTGGAAGAGGCCAGAGGCAAGTGACAATGTGTTTAAGTCTGATTCCTTCATCGGTCTCGGTCGAGCAGAGCATGACTTTCCCATTGGTGAATACTAGTTGCTGCCACACTAACAGTAGCAGCTAACGTGCACCGAGCTCTTTCCAGGTGCCAGGCACTATGACCCGCACCGCCAACCCCTGCAACCCTATGAGGTAGCTAATTCTACCAAGTCCATTTCGAGATAGGAAACTGAGGGACAAAAAGGCTAAGAGGCATGTCCACGATCACAGTTAGTGAATGGCAGAGTTAAACCCTGGTATTTTGGCTTCCGGAGTCCCCAACCCTAAATTGCTCACGATACAGCATAGTCTAAAACCTAGCCCGCCAGGACTGGAATGCAAGCAACAGCCGATCCTAAATTAAGAAATGAAAGCAAGAAGGCAGGGCATAGGTGACTTTTTTTTTTTTAAACTTTTCATAGTCTAATGCTAAACAAAATCAAATTATTTGAACACTGTACTACGTAATATAAGAATACCAAACTACAGGTGCACCCAACTTCGAACTGGCCGCAGAGGACGTTCAAGCGCTCCAGTTCAAGCGCTCCCGGGGGTCAGGCCCACAGGCGGGGAACGGGCGCCTCCATTGGCCGGCCCCGCGGCATCACGGGAGCTCGCTCTGCGCAGGGACCGCCACCCGCTCTCCACGCACCTGCATCTGCGCAGCGCTCCCGGGCGCGTCTTTGGAGGCCGGACTCCCGAGAGTTCAGGGCTTCACTTTCCGCAACCAGGTCCTTTGTGGGAGATCGCTGTTCTCGTTGCAAACGCAGTACTTCCCAAAAGTGAGATCGGTTGGATTCCCCTCCGTCCTGTCCAGCCCGGAACGACAAGCCGGAGCACCGCGTTTCCTGATTGACCTTGTTGGCAATCACTTCCGCCCAGGGGTTTGGAATACCCGAGGTCCTTTGGCGGCGAACAACAAGAAAGGCACTTCCGGTGTATGTTGCCTAGGCGCCGGCTTGGTGGGCCAGCGGGGCGACATTAGTGGGTCGTCCTCTTCCCCCCACCCCCTTTTGGGGGTCGAGATGTCGGGGCTCAGCTATCCGGAGACGGAGGGCTGTCGTAACCTGCTCGGCCTACTAGACAACGATGATATCATGGCCCTGTGCGACACCATCACCAACCGCCTGGTGCAGCCTGAGGACCGCCAAGGTAAGTGTTGACTTTTCTCTCCAAGGGCGGACGCCCCTCCCAAGGCCTCACTCGGGCCCCAGGTTGCCAGGACGTGCGAGTAGAGGAGGTGCAAGAGGTCGCCCCGCTGAGGCGCCTGGCGGTGCTGGGGCGGAACTCTCGAGAGGGACAAACTCTCAAGAGGGCCGCTCCTCCGCGGCCTGGAAACCACCGCGCACCTTCAGGCGGCACTGAAGCGTCACATCCTCGGGGAGATAGATGGTGGCCCTGGAAACGGCGCGGCTTCCAGATTTTATCTGGAATGTGGATGTGGGGGCAAATGCTTATTTTTTCGACAATTTAGAGTACGTGAATAGTGATTTCAGAATTTCCGGGGAACCAGGGTGTTTTTCATTTTCAGTTTCGTCTGAGCCGAGGAGTCAGCTGCTGCTCAGGTTTTTTTCTTCAAGTTTCGAGGAGAATGTCATAAACACTTTGAAGCCTCGTAGGTAAAACAACTACCGTCATGAAAGAACAGATAGTTTGAATCCGTGTCTCTTTTTGGATCCAGTTTTTTTCTGAGATGATTTTGTGTAGGAGGAATACGTTACTTTCAGAGCCAAATAAACATTTCGGTAGAGTAGATTTAACGGGTTATTAATATTTAGCCTGGTTGCAGCTACTCCATATAAAAGTGTCATCAAGAAGCCTCTGTTTTTATTTCACTTGGCATATCATCTGCACAGTCTTACTTTAAATTTGCTGAATTTTACTTTAAAATGGGGAAACTCCAGACTTCTATGTTAATGTGACTTAAATAACTACGAAAGCATAATCTATTTCTCTGCTTTTAAATTGAATTTACGTTTTTGCCATTTAAGAAAATCATTTGAAACTTCAAATTTAATGTTTCTTCAGACATTAAAAGAAATTTCTAAGAACTTAGAATGCAGATAGTTTTAGACTTAATAGAGTTCTTAAGCTTTTATGTATTTCGCATGCCAGTCACCACCTAACAGTCCTTGAGTTTGAGTTTAAAAGTATAATAGATAAAAATATTGCATTTAATTGATGGTGGATCTAAAAGCAAATGAAAAGAAACTTCCCAGTACAGAAACGTTAAACGATTTGGAGAGAGAATTCTCAAAGAGGAAGAAAATAATCATCTATGAGAATATAAAAAGGTTAAAAAAAAAAGAATATAGAAAGGTAACTATTTATTTATTATGGAAAGATAATCTCTTTGAAAAGCAATGAAATGAAAACCAAAGTGTTTTTCTTTTCTACCAGATTGGCAAAAAACTAAGCATGGTGATCGTGCAAAGCAGCTCTTTGACAATTTTTGAAGGACTGTAAATTAGAACTTGGGAAAACAGGTTTGACATCATCTCCTAAATGGAATTACTTGCTTACTTCCGGGCTCATATTCTGCACCTGAGCTTCTCAAGCTTGAATGTGCTTGTGAATAAGTCCCTCAGGATTCTTGTGAAAAGTGCAGATTCTGATTCAATAGTTTTGTTTGTTTTAAGATTTTTATTTATTTGTCAGAAAGAAGAGGAAAGAGAGAGAGGCAGAAGGAGAAGTAGGCTCCCAGCCAAGCAAGGAGCCGGATGTGGGACTCCATCCAGGATCATGGCGGGAGCCGAAGGCAGACGCTTAACTGACTGAGCCACCCAGGCATCCCTGATTCCGTAGTTTTGAAATGAGCCCAGAAATTCAGCGTTTCTAGCAAGTTCCCAGATGATCCTTGTGCTGCCTGCCTTTCTGTGCCCTGGGAGACATTTATGAAAATGTTCAAAGTGATGGTGTTTGTAATTGAACATACCCAGTAAAAAATCTATGACCAAGGGCGCCTGGGTGTCTCAGTCGGCTGGGCATCTGCCTTCTGCTCAGGTCATGATCCTGGGGTCTTGGGGTCAAGCCCTGCAGCTGCCCTGCTTGTGCGTGCATGGACGAGCTCGCTCGCTCTCTCTCTCTCTCTGTCAAATAAATAAATTAAAAAAAAAACCTTGAAAAAAAATTTTTTTGACCAGAAGGATAGATGCCTTGTGATGTAGTCATATGATTTACTGTAGTACAGTTAAATGACTTAATTAAAAAATTAGAGCTACATACATCTACAGATTTACATCAGAAACAATATTAAGTGAAAAGCTGAGTGTGAAAGACGATCTATATACGTATATATATATGGATTGGATTTATAGAGTGTTCCAAAAATACCAAACTGTATTATTTAGGAGTTCACAGTTATGCTGTACAACTATAAAGAAAAGCAAGGGAATGATAAATAGCATTTAGGATAGCAGCTACCTCCAAGGTGGGTGAGTAGAGAAGGGAATAGTGTTAAGTAGGGAGGGTTAAAATGAAGGCCTCAAAGATACTAGTAACATCTTATGTCTTAGGCTATGTGATGTGTACATGGGAGTTCATTTTTTTGCTATTCTGTATTCTTCATGTTAAAAAAAATCTTTGATCTGTTGTTTAATAAAACATTTTTTAATTAAAAAAATACAAGTCTTAGTTCTGCCACTTCTTAGAAGCATGATTGTTGATACCTTGTATATCCTCAACTTTTATTGTCTATAAAGTAAGAAGTTTAAAAATCCTTGCAGATCTAAAATACTGTAATTTTACCTATGTTAGGGGTTATAAATGAATTTAGGTCCATTGGCCTTCTTAGAAAAGAATATTTTCTCTGGCTCAAATTTTTTCTTAAAACATGCCATTGTTTAAAAAAAAATGTAAAACTTCTACTATCTTAAGAGAAGTGAAAGGAAGAGATAATTATAGGTAGGGAAGTTTAAATCATAAAGAAACTTTTTTTAAAACCAAAATCTGACAGCCCACTTCCTGGTTTTTAAAAATTACCATCTTGTGCAAAAGGAATAATACCATGACAAGAATTTGTAAATACTATTTGATAGGGTTAGTGCTGACCCTGAACAGATTGACAGGCGACTTGCGATTTTCTACTAATCTTTATAATTTCCTTCTAGATGCCATTCGTGCAATATTAGTGTACAGTCAAAACGTAGAAGAACTTTTGAGGCGTAAGAAAGTTCACCGAGAAGTCATATTTAAGTACTTGGCAGCACAGGGGGTTATTGTACCTCCAGCTACTGAAAAGCACAATCTTATTCAGCATGCAAAGGATTATTGGAAAAAGCAGTCACATCTGAAATTGAAGGAGACACCAGAGCCAGTTAAGACAGAGGACATTAGACTATTTCAACAGGTAAAATAGATATTATAGTAATACCTTAAATTTTAGTTCTGTCTAAACTCTTTAGATAATTCTAGATCTGTGGGGACACGGTTAATAATATTTTTGCTTTTATAATTTAGCTTCACTCCATACCCTTTGCATTCTAAAGGAAGACCAGTAAAGCACCTAAAAGAAAATATCTCTGACATTTAATAATGTATATAAAATGCTATATTGATTTTTGAGGGAAAAAATGTTTTATCACTTTATCAAACGAGTACTATTGGATTTGTAAAGAGAGTGGATAGACTACAGGATCAATTTAATTTTAAGTTAGCTTTATGTTCTCTGTAATATTCTTGTCCACTTAAAAAAGAATGCTGTCATAACCCTTTCTCATTTTGAAGACTTCTTTGGTATTGTAAAAATTCTATGAGAGAAACTTAAATAATTTTTAACATTTGATTTTTTTTTTTAAGCTAGAAAAAATTCTCTTGTAATAATTTCCTCCAGCTGACATTGTCTTTTCCTATTTCTTTGTATCCACTGGACATTTTAGATGCTGTGGGAATATTTAAGTGTTGATTGTATGAACTCTAGGTAATTTGCAAATTTTATTTTTTTAAACAAAGCCCAGGAAGACAACCCCCTTTCCAAATCAAATATCTAGCTTAATAAATATGTGCCCATAAAGCAGAAACATTTGTAATGACCATGCTGGCCAGGAAATAGAAATTTGCCACCCACTCCAGAAGCCCCTTCCATGAATTTGCAAATTTTAAACCACATAGTTTGAATTAGCAAGGTTTTACAATAAGAGGCATTTGCTTTCACATTAGGAAAGGACCTTCTAAGAGCTTTCTTAATATGCTAAAGAGAATGTTTACTCTGAAATCATACAGATGTGACTTCAAATAGGGTCTGCATTGTGCTAGGTGTGAACTTGAGCAACTGACTTGACTTTCCTGAGTCTTTTTTACTTTATCTATAAAACAGGCATAATAACGATAGTATCTTGTAATTAGGCTTGTGAAGATAAAAGGAAATAGTCCATAAGTGCCAAGCACAGAGTCAAACATATTCAGTCATGGGTGCTCTGTCAGTTAAAGATTTCTTACCATCGAAATGAAGTACTGTGCTCTGGAATATTCTCATCTACTCACATAGATAATAAAATCAAGCTTATCAGGTATATTTTTGCAATAACATTACCCTTTGTAAAAAAGAGAAATAACAGTATAAAATTAATCCCAATCATAAAAAGTAGTGTATTTCAGTTGTATTAGAACTCTGTTTAAAGATAGTAAAAAATGCTTATTTGTTACCAACTTATTTTAGTATAGTTTATATTAAAAAAATCAACTAACCGTATCCTTTTAAAGCATACAATTTGAAGGTTTTGACAGACTTTGAAATCACTGCCACAATCAAGAGAAAATACTTAATGTAAATTATTGTTGATTCTTCATGCTGATTTTTTGAAAGGCTTTGTTAAACCTTAATTTCTTAGCTGAATTTTCATATGTTTAAGCTGGTAAATTCTAAAATGATTTTTCCCCTTTTTGGAAAAACAGTTTACTGTGCATGATGGGTTCAATAAGTTTACTTGTAGTTCATTTAGCTTCTGCTATACTCACCATATGACAACTTAGCTCTGAAAGAGACTAGATAGAAAAAAGATATGATATGAGAACTGACCTTGGTTATATTTTATATTTTATTTATCTTAATCAGCAGGAAAAAGAAGATAAAAAAGCTGAAAAAGTTGATTTTCGTCGATTAGGAGAAGAATTTTGTCACTGGTTCTTTGAACTTCTTAATTCTCAGAATCCTTTTCTGGGTCCACCTCAAGATGAATGGGGGCCACAGCACTTCTGGCACGATGTCAAGCTTAGGTTTTATTACAACACCTCTGAACAAAACGTGATAGACTACTATGGAGCAGAAATTGTGAGCCTTCGTCTGCTATCACTAGTGAAAGAAGAATATCTTTTTCTCAGTCCCAACCTAGATTCCCATGGACTGAAATGTGCTTCTTCCCCTCATGGTCTGGTTATGGTTGGAGTTGCTGGGACTGTCCACCGAGGGAACACTTGCTTGGGCATTTTTGAACAAATTTTTGGACTCATACGCTGCCCTTTTGTGGAAAATACATGGAAAATCAAATTTATCAACTTGAGAATTATTGGAGAGGGTTCTCTTGCTCCTGGAACATCAATGAAACCAGCTATTACATTTGAACCTAGTGATCTAGAGGCCTTTTATAACGTAATTAGTTTATGTAGTACAAACGAAGTACAACATAATGTAAGGCAGACATTGGATAGTGGAACTGGAGACCAAGCTTTATGCAGTGGAGATGAGGCATTGTTGAACAAAAGAGAACTGAGTTTACCCAACCCTCTAAAGCACTGAACATTGTATGTCAGTCTCAAAAACTTTCTATACAAAAACTCTTCTAAATACCCCATCAGTAATGTCTAAGTGATTTCAGGTGTGAGGATTGACATTTTAGTTGAAATATCTGTCTTGATAACAGACTGACATACTATGTGAATACTTGCCTCTTTCTACCTGAGTTGCCGCAAATGTTCTAAGGGCTAATGCAGTTCATCAAATAAATCCCACTTTAGATGGTATAACTAACGGTGTGCCTTAGAAAACCAGGTAATACTTCCATCTTACTTAATGAATATTCTGCTAATATTTGTATTTTTCATGTGGGAAAGGTTTAATGTAAACTCAAAGTTACCATTTTAGAAAACTTGAGTGACATTCTCACGCAAAAAGTCCAATAATTTAGCAGGTGGAGAAAAATTTACTTTGCCTTTTTAAAATTTGAGGAACATTTTTTCAGTTATCTATTAGTAGGCCAAGCTAAATATCTTAAAATCTGCAACATTTTCTGAACTCTTTTGGGCAATGATAAATGCTATTCTCTAAACAGATCTAATTCTTATCTAAGGCTTCAGCTAACATTTTTATAGAACATTTATTGTAATACCATATAAAGGAAACATACCATTGAAATTTTTTAAAAGGTATGCCCAGTTCTAACTTAAATGAATTACTATTTTCCTCTTGAGTGATCTTGGAAGAGGTGACCAAAACCGCACCCCCAAAACAAAAAACACACAAATTTATAATGTGGACATATCTATATACAGATACAGATATACTCCTACATCATAAATTAAAATTATTAGGATTTTTCACCTCTAAATTGTTCTACTAGGTTTGACTTAAAAGGTTAAGTTGCTTTAGGGTTTAAATTCTTCATCACTTGGCAACTGCTTGCTGATCTGGGACTTAGTAATTTTAATTTACAAAAATGCCATATGGAAAAAATTCAGTGGGGAATTGTGAAGATGTGTTGTACATGTTATTTTACCTTTAACTCTTCTCGTGATCATCTAGGATAACAAGAATTTTGGAAGCAGGAGGAAAAAACTCATCATTTTTGGTTTTTTAATGCCATACCTTTTAGGAGGAGTACAAATTGATACATCTTAAAATAAGAATTTAATAAAGGAGGGAAATTCCTACTATCTGCTATAAGAATAGTATATTGTTTAGATTTAAAGCCAGATTATCATTTTCACCTTTAAGTAGAGTATCGTTATAACATGTACTCAATAAATATCAGTAAAGGATAAAATTAAAAACTATTCACATCTGTATTCTTTGTGGTATTAATGACAAGTACTGCAGAAATATTACTACAGATAGATGCTCGGGGTGGACAGAAGTTGCCTCTAGCTATCTTCAATATTGACTTTTTGAATTCGTGTAATTCTCAAGTAAGGCTGCAATCTTCGCATGTTCTTTTAATCAATGTTAGACATTTGAAATCTTACTGATAGAACCTCTCGAGAACTGGAACTATGTTTTACTTTCTATGAATCCCCACAGCTGGACAACACAGTAGGACCTAATGTTTAACTGGATGAAAGAATGAGCAAAAGAAATTTACATACTGTATAAAAGACTTTACTTGCATCTAGATTTTGTCTTTGGTTCTTATCAGTGATGGGTTGGTTGGTTTGTTTATCATTTCATCCATTTGAATTTCGTATGTGGATACACAGAAACTTTTAGGCTCCAAGCCAACAGATACAACCTTCTTTTAAAATTTACTAAATTTAAAAAGCCCACGGGTCAGAATGGGATAAATTGAAAGGCTATAGATTATAGGAGAAGTATATATTTTTATGTTCAGAGAAAGAAGACCTGGAGGAATTGAAATTTATTCATGAAGTTTAAAGCTTGTTCAAGCCTTTGAGAAGGTCCAAAAGCACACTGCAGATTGAACTCTGCTTTTCTACCATCCCTTTGTTTTTTATATGTTAGAGAATGGCAGAGACCCCAGCTTTAGGTCCCTTTAGCTTCATTTCACCCTCAGCTGTTATTTTGAAAGTTGTTGGAGTCAAGTAGTAGAGAGTACACTGTACAATTCATAGTGATTGAATGGTCAAACCAGGGGGGAGCTGGGCTTTATTTACTATAGACTGCTTTGCAGTAGCCTAATAGGGCGTACATGAAGTAGCTGTTCTTGTTAAAATAAAAACATCTTAAAGTAATAGTTACATTGGAATGTCTCATTAGTATCTAGAATGCCAAAAACAAATTTCATGAGTCTTATTAACTAAATACCAAATAATAGGAAAAAAGCCATCTCTGTTTTATGAAATCAACTTGCAAATGGCCAACACACGAAAACTTCATTCCTATGTTTTCAGAAAGATAATATTCTTAAGCTAAAGGAAGGCTAAGTACCCACTGCTCTAAGAAATTATAACAGGACCAGAAAAGAGTTTAAAGAATAGTGGCTTAGTTTAAAAAGTCAGCAGTTTTGTGTTTCAACAAAATGGCTCTTATGGCCAAGTAAATGATAAACAGAATATAATAACAAAAAACATAAAAACATGCTCTAATGTTTTTATTAGTATCTGTATTTACAAATTTAGATGCCCTTTTCTTCACTGGTTCTTAATTTGGGCTGTGGGGAGTGATCATGGATTTTTTTGAAAAATGAGAGGTGTGTTCTTTCTTCCCAGAAAAAGTGTTTGCATTTAGCATTACAATTTTTGCATTATTTCACTGAGTTTATGGACTTCCCTAAAGCACATCTGTGACTCCTATAAGCATCCTTATACTTCTCATGTTAAAGTCCTGTCATAATAGTTACGTTCCCTCCAAACTACTCCTCAATATTAAAATTATTTTTAAGAGAATTTTGTTCCCTTTGCTGGAGTCTGTAAGCTAGAGGACTAAATCTTACTTATGAATGAAAGGATAATCACTAGGAAATATATTAGTTTATGATAGTTGTTAATTTGTGGATTTTGTTTTTCAAGACATGCTAAGATAAA
This sequence comes from Mellivora capensis, assembly GCA_004024625.1. Taxonomy (NCBI): domain Eukaryota; kingdom Metazoa; phylum Chordata; class Mammalia; order Carnivora; family Mustelidae; genus Mellivora; species Mellivora capensis. Next base: position 87,671 of record PISX010002727.1, read on the forward strand.
ACCTACTGAAATAGCTAAGTGAAACAAAAATGTTCAGAATTCATTTTATTTTGGCAAGATAAATTTATGAACAATAACATGCGTTAGAGAAAGTGTGACAGAAAAGTCTGAAGAGAAAAAGTATTAAAAAAAATTCTCAGAGTACCTGGGTGGCTCAGTGCCCAGGCCAGGATCTCAGGACTCTGCGAACGTCCTGGAAACTAGCCACCGGTAGATCCTGTCCTGTCTCTCCCTCTCTCTCTGCCCCTCCCCTGCTCTCCTGCTTGCTCCCTTACTCTCTCAGTTAGTAAGTAAAATCTTAAAAAAAGATTTCTCTAGATCTTTACAAAAATTTTATCCTGAGATGTTTATTTAATGATATATACTGCTAATTTTGATGAAGGATTTTAAATATAGGATCATTTCCTCTGAAGACTTGTGTATGTGACCTCACAACATTCCTTCTCACCTCCCCTCACCCATGCTCTTTATAATGTTTGTATATACTCAAGTGTGAATGCAGATAGCACAAATCCAAGTGCTGGGAAAATAGGACTTTTCTGCATCTGGGTTCTCTTCAAGTTTATTTGGCATTTATTAATGGAGCATCTACAATTTAAGTCACTGAATCAAGCACAAGATAAAATAATAATAGGTTGTTTACCTAAAATTTCCTGTGTTAAGTTTCAGTTTCCTAGTTTAGATGTCTTAAGATGAGAACTGCTTTAGGCCTTTTTTTTTTTTTAGGGTGTGGTTATATCTTTTTTGTATGGATCAGGAAAGAACACTTTATTGAAATTTTAGATAGCTGTGTGGCCCTAGCTATGCCATGTTGATTTTATCAATGCAGAATATAAGATATTTTGACAGACTATTTAGAGTTGGAAGGAAAATAATTTCAGAACTGTATTAGAATGCACTTAATCTTTTTAACTTTATTTTTTTCTAGTTTGAAACTTTTCCAGTAGTCCTTCAGTAAAACATTAATATTAAAGTGGAGTATTATTTACTGTGAGATAGAATGCACTCTAAAATATTAAATCATAGACTCCAGAAATGTGTTACTCATGAAATGTTAATAAAATCACTGGCCTCAAATTTGATACCTCCTAATTTCTATTGCTAGTACTGCCCAGTATTTCCCTTCATAATCATTTAGTGAGGGTTCTTTGGTTAGCAGTTTTCATCTTCAGTTTTTAGATACCCTAAATTTCAAGTATGAAATTTAGTTATATTTGAATTAATGAATTGAAGAATTGAAGGCTCCTCTGCTGCACAGTGCCAACTGTGTTACTTAATCCATTTTCTGAACAAAAGTTAAAATCAGGAACTGTTTAGGAAAGCCTTTTTTCTTGAAGCATTTAGTTTCGCAAGTTTGCGTTAATCTTTTACATCATTTCTTAAAATACTGATGGTTAGTATTTATTTAATTGTTCTCAAATGTTTCATGTCAGTTACTATTGCCTCCCTAAATAGATGGTAAATTACTAGAACTGTTGACTCTTTTCTAAAAGATTTTTTTAAATTGTAGTATAATTAACATACAGTGTTATGTTAGTTTCAGAGGTCCAATATAGTGGTTCGACAGTTCTATATATTACTCAGTGCTCATCCTGATAAGTGTATTCTTAACCCCTTTCAGCCATCAGTTTTTGATGAATCCTTCTGTCTTCAGTATGAAAGGTCATTTGCTAGCTCTGATTTCCAAAGCAAAGGTGCCTTTAGTCTCTATTGTTTAAGTACAGTCTAGGAGTGTTAGTGCATGCCATATGCTTGGAATTATACTTCTTAAATTGCTTGGTGATTTAAAACCACTTGAAAAGATAAAGAATGCTCATGTATGATATTATAAAAAGGAATAGAGATAATTGGGATATATAGAAATATATGTAAAAATTTACATGAAATTTCTTGAACTTAGTGTGTCATCACAATCTAGTCTAGTCCTCTTCCCTTCCTGTTGTACTTTCAGTGTCAGAAATAGTCTGTTTCACACATTTAATTTCTTGCCATGTCTGGATGCAGTGTATCTACAAAATTGCTTTTTATTTCAGCTGCTACTACAATTAGAATTTCTTTACCTAAACATTGACTGAATTATTTCTTTGCTTTAATATTTTTTACATATTTATAACATTACAATTTCCTTAAAGTATAGCTTTCATTTCTTCCATGCTCAGAACTCAGTGTGTATTGCATTACCTCCAAAATAAAATACAGATTTTAGGGCACCTGGGTGGCTCAGTGGGTTGAGCCTCTGCCTTTGGCTTGGGTCATGATCTCAGGTCCTGGGATCGAGTCCTGCATCGGGCTCTCTCCTTGGCAGGGAGCCCGCTTCCTCCTCACTCTCTCTGCCTACCTCTCTGCCTACTTGTGATTTCTCTCTGTCAAATAAATAAATAAAATCTTAAAAAAAAATAAAATCCAGATTTTATAATCTGGTTTTCATCACTATCTAGGTTTGATTTCCCTCATTTTCATGCATTGTTTGGTCCAGCCAACATTTGCTACTAAGTAGTGTTAGTATTTATCCTGTGCTTACTTAGCCCCCTGCTTTTATTGGGAAGTATAGACAGCCCCTGATTTATAGTGTTTGATTTAGGATTTTTCAGTGTTAAAAAGGTGTGAAATTGAAATGCATTCAGTAGAAATCATACTTTTGTTGTTGTTGTTTTATTTAAGTAATCTACACCCCATGTGGGGCTTGGACTCACGACCCTTAAGATCAGGAGTCACATGCTCTGACCGAGCCAGCCAGGCACCCCAGTAGAAACGATACTTTGAATGAATTTTGGTCTTTTCCCAGGCTAGAGAAGGGGTACAATACTCTCGGTGCTGGGCAGCAGCAGGTTGCGTCATGTCCCAGTCAGCCATGCAGTCACAAAGGTGACCAACCAGTACACTTAAAATAATTTTGTATCCCTATGGTCATTCTGTTTTTCAATTTCTTTACAGTATTCAGTAAGTTACAGGAGATATTCAGCACCTTATTTATCATAAAATAGGTTTTGTATTAGATGATTTTGTCCTACTGTAGGTTAATATAAATGTTCTGAACACATTTAAGATAGACTAGGCAAAGATCAGGTATTCAGTAGGTCCTAACCTATTAAATACATTATCAACCTAATGATATTTTCAACTTCTGTTGGGTTTATTGGGATGTAACCCATTGTAAGTCAAAGTAGGTCTGTATACAAAATAGTGAAAGTTAATTTTTTTGTTGTTGCAGATAGTCTGATAATATAAAATTAAAAGAGCTATGATTGAGACGGTTTAAAAACTAGAAATGTCTTTAAGTGAAGGATTTTTTTCTCTTGAGGCGTTTTGTGTTTGTTATCTAAAATTTTCCTAGCTTTTTGCATGGCTGCTTAATTTTTATCTTTTAGGATTTGTCTTAAATGTTTTCTCTTCTGTATGTAGACCCCGTTTTTAATATTTACAAGAGCTCCTGTTTATTTCGGTGCTAGCATTTTAAATATTAATTTCCTAACTTGTTAATCTCCCCCACTAGATTTTAAACTGAGAGCTGAGGCTATAGCTGTTTGTCTTTTATTTTTTTCCATTGCCTTGTGCAGGCTAAGTATTCAAATTGATATTTATTAAAGCTATAAATAAGGGAACAAATGATACTTTTTCAGAGCCTTTTATATTCCTAGCCCTTTGCCTGTCTGCTAAAGACAATGCCTAGTATATGTATTAGGTCCTCAATAAATATCTGTTTAATGAATAAAGACAAAGTTATCTTCCTGAAGAATGAAATGTGAGCTCTAATACAATCAACAATAATTTGGTAATTAGAAGTATTAAAGTTTTATTATGCTTTTCTGAAAGATGAAGAAATTGAAGCCCCAAAAGTTAAGTAATGTTCTGAAGTTCACATACTTTTGTTATGGGTATTTTTTTCCTGTTATTTTTTGTTTTGTTTTGTTTTGTGGGGGGGGTATGGGTGGAGCGATGATTTAATTTTTAAACTACAAAGCCTGTTTTTTTCTTGCACTTTATTTCTAGTCTGACTACTGCTACTACCTTATTGTGAAAGAATTTAAACTCTAATTCTCATTTTCTTCATATGTAAAAATAAACATGATTTCTGAACTATTTTGAAGTTACATGATTTTGTTGAGTGTATGCTTTCTTAACCAACTCAATATTTTAAAGGAATTTGTAGTTCATTGAAGTTGAAGAAATTATTTTGCTTCCTCATAAATTTTGCTCATTGGAAAGCACTTTTTTCTAGAAAAAAGTATGAAGCCTTTAAAATAGTTCTCTATTTTCTATCACAAGAAATGCTGAAGTTGTTTTGAACTACTCTTGTGTAGAACTTTTTGCTTTTTTATTTTATATGTTCAATATATATTTTCATGTTTTAGTTGATAAGTGCAATTTGTTCACAGAAGGTCAAATTATAGACTGCAATTAGCCTGTAGTAAAAATTCAGATGTTAATAAAATAATCAAGTACTGGATAGATGATTCCTTCAAAGAGACTGAGTAATAGGAGTTGACATGCATTTAAGAGTGACATTGGAGATGAGTGGCAGATTTGGGATGGGATTTTTCTGTAGGAAGTAAGGCCCTGGATGGGTGTGCTTATAAGGTTATTAAAAGTTATTCTAGGAAATTTAACGGAAAATACTTTTTAGCAAAGAGGTTTTGCTGCCCTGACTGCACTGATTGGAGTAGATTAGCTTTACAATAGAATGAGCTTAGAGTACAGAAACAAGATAGCGATAAAAAAATTAAGCATGTCAGGGGCTTAATGCTGGAACTAGTAGTAGAACAATCAAAATTGAACTCATAGGAACTAAGATAACTGCAGAATAAGCCATAATTTTAACTCTAAATCAACCTTAAGCTAGAGCAACAGTTTAGGACTAAGAAAAAAGTTGATTTTAAATAATATATCAATGTTTTCCCTTAAACAAACTTCTCTCAGCTTGGTAAACCATTTATCAAGCACTTACTACATACCAGGTATCTTAATAGAAGACACTTGGTACTTAAAATACTTATTCTAGTTTCTTAATGGGTTTCTCACTTTAACTTACATCAAGTAATATTTACTGTGTAATAAAAGTTTATTTTAGGGGCGCCTGGGTGGCTCAGTGGGTTAAAGCCTCTGCCTTCTGCCCAGGTTATGATCCCAGGGTTCTGGAATCGAGTCCCCCATCAGGCTCTCTGCTCAGCGGGGAGCCTGCTTCTTCTACCCTCTCTCTCTGCCTACTTGTGATCTCTGTCAAATAAATTAAAAAAAAAAAAAGAAATCTTTAAAAAAAGACTTAAAAAGTTTATTAGAAAGTGCACCTCTCTAAACTCTCATTGATGCCCCATTTACTACTTTAACCATTGTCATCTTTTGGTCCTTACTGTGAATTGTAGGTAAATCCCTACCTTTGGATTAGAACAATGCCCCAAAAGGATGATGATCCTTGATAACTAGTTTGGCAGTTTCAGAGGGGGGAAAATGGGCTGAAACATTTTTTTCCATATCACATATATTTTGGAAATTTTATGCAGGAAATTCACATATTTAGCAGGTTTATAGGTAAATTAAAGTCTCATGTAATCTTTAATAGTGTTATATCCTTAGTGTACAATCATTAGATGCATATGTAATAACACGGACTATGTTGGTCAGTTTAGCACAGCCAACATGAAGTCAAAAGTGTTTAGTTTCACTAATGTACTTCCCTGTGAATTTTAATGCTTGTTAAATTTGCATTTTATGGTTGATACTCTTATGTCTTATCTCTAATTCACAAAATGATCATTTATGGTTGATACTCTTATCTCCAACTCACAAAATGAAAAGTGATGAAAGTGGTACCAAATACTGTAATGTCATAATGAGAATGCAGAATTAGAATCTATGTGCTGTCCAAGAGTTTCTCTGGGTATGATGTTTTTAAAACTTCAGCTGGACTATATAAGGAAGGACAGGTATGAATATCTGAAATGTGGCCTACAGTCCATTCACCACTGGTAAATAGTACATGGCCAGATATTTGCATCACCATCAAAAGTCTCACAACATTTATTTTGAAGCACATTGGTTTCTCTCGTAATTGAATTTGGGTAATTTTATTTTCCTCAACAAGTGTAAAATACCATCCCAGTTTAAAATTTGTCATTCAAGATGAAGAGTTGAGAATTACAGAAGTATCATTCAGAGTTGCGTTTCTTAAAATGAAAGCAAGTTTTTGTCCCAGACACCTGGCACACACATAAGCCACTCAGTGTTTGGTGGCAGAAAGCCAGCTCACTTTAGATTGTCACCAGAGTTCCTCCCTTTGTAGGGTCCTGCCTTAGATCTATCACTTGGACACTAAACCATATTTTAGCATCTCATGTCTTAATGATTATACCCATTTTCCCAATTGTTTTCTGCATCATGTCTTTGGATAAATCCTCAGGAATAATGCTTGCTAGCCTCTGACACCCATAAAACAGTCGTCACCTTTGAGTTTGAACTTGGAGTCTCGGTTCAAATATCAAATCTAACAGGAAGTAATTTTTTTTTTTTTAAAGCATTGCTGAGTAGCTGGTAAAAACTGTCTCAACATTAAGGTAATCAGATTCCAGAAGAGCTACTGGAAAAATTCTGTCAGAAAAATCTCAATTCAGGGACAACATGGAAGCGCAATTTCTGTCATGTGTTCAGGGGATATTGTATTTTGCAGGCAGAGCCACTGATGTGCAGTGTCTGAGTCATTTGGCATATATGGGCGTGACATGTAAGAGTGAGAAGTCTCTAGCAATTTCTTGTTCTGTTCAACCCTGCAGAGTCTTCAATATAGAGAACAAGATTACCCTGGGCAATAAGCTTTGGTAAGGATTAGACAGGTGTATTATGATCTTTAATGATGGAACATACACTAGCTATTTGGGCAGCACTGTAGGTGTTAGGTGAATAAAAGGGTTATTAAAAAGCCAATCAACTCCTCCCTTTCTTAAGAGAGCAGTTAGTTATCAACAATAAACCATCTATGTGCTGAAATTTGAACATTTGACTCTGTACTGTTTTTATAATACTGTATGAAAAACTGAGGAGGAAGTTGCACATTTTTTTTCTTCCAATACTTCCTGTGTGGAGGAAAAGTGTTCAGATGAGGTTTTGAGATAAGAACAGAAATGTAAAACATTTCTTTGAGACATTGTTAATATCAGGAAAGGGCATTTCTTTGATTACAGGTGGCTTCCCTAAGTGGCATAGCAACCGGTCTGCCCACGGTGTTGAAAAGACATCCCTCCAGATTCATAATGTGAATTGTAATGGCAAGGAATTCAGATTATGTTAAGATTACACAACTTGGGCAAATGGCTCAGTTCTGAAGAGCTTCATCCCCACCCCCACCTTTCTTTCCTGGCTTACTGCAGAAGTGTGTTTGGGTACATATTTAAAACCATGTCCAAATACTGCCACATAACATGAAAGAATACTTTTCCTGAGCTGAATGCAAAGGACAGATGAGAAACCCCTTTAACACCATCTGCAGGTAGATATTTCTTTGGTGAGAAGATTATTGGGATAGTATATGACTAAAAAAGAATTTTATTTTATGTGGATCAGTAAGAAAAACAAGTTTTTTAAATCGCATACCTATTCTTAGAATACTAGACTAGTGACAAGCTTCCTCTTTCTGTCTGACCACAGGAATGTAGAACAGAATTGTAGGAAAAAATAAAAATGCTAGAATATATGTCATTGTTCCAGAGTGTACAAATGTAGTGTACACATTGTACACTAAAAGTTTGTACTTCTCTGACTTTCCTGTGTTTTGCTTTTCAGCAATAATCAACTTTTCACCCAAATAATTTAACTGATATTATCACCTTGATTTTTTTTTTTTTTTTTTAAGCAGCCATTCAATGTCCTTACTTTCTGTCCTTTCCTAATCCTGGTATTCTGGCAATTTGTTAGAGATCATTCCGCTATCTCCCTTCACTCTCCACCCAAATAGGGCTTAGCTGGAAACATTTTCGGTACTGGAGTGAAAAAACTTGAAATGATTTTCTTTTGTTCACATTCTTTACATTTCAAAAAGACGTCATTTATCAGTAGTCTTTTAGAAGCATGTAGACCATGGACATGTTTTTGCACAATATATTGGAGGGAGATGAGATTTTCATCAAATGATTTTTATATTCTTTGTTATTTCTAGCCAAAATAAAGCTTTTATTCATTATCATAATTATTAAATGGGTAAATATGTCTTATTTCTATGCTTAAATTGAGATGGCTTGCTGTGATGTCTTTATTTTATAGGTTAGTCTTTGTAAAGCTGTGACTTTCGAAATTCTTGGATTTGCACATTAGGGAAAGTCCCAAGAGTTGTACACAGGTGCCTTTAAAACACTTCTGGTCCCAACTGCTTAACTTTACATAATGTTGTTTTTAACTTTTACCTATAATAAATGTAGCATGCCAATAAACTAGTTCTCAAGATACATAAAATATAGTGAGTACTCTAAATATATATATACCACTCTTTTTAAAAGAAAATCACTCTTGAATAACTAAGCAATAGCTAATTTTTTCAAGACTAAGTGAATTTGAATTATAAAAAGTTTAAAGCCTGCATAGAACTATGTAGATGAATGAACAGGTACATTTTTTGGGGTACATTTCATTTTCTAAGGTCAATTTTTTTTAACGGATAAAGTTTTTTTAGTCACAAAATGTGTTTTCCGAAGACGTTAATAAAGTGTTTTTGATAAGTTATTCCATTTTAGAGTACCTACTTTAAATTATTGAGTGTTATTTCCATTTAAACATATTTATTGGGTTACATTTTGCTAGAAACAAATCTGTGAAGGCCCAGATAGCTTCTGGTAATATTCCCAAACTACCTTGCCTTTCTTCATCATCCTTTCTTTTCCCATCACATTTTTTCTTTTAAAATTAAGGAATCAAAGACGCTTTATCCTTCTTTTGTTTAGATCTCATATGCTGCTGCTGATTTTTTAGATGGAAAGAAGCTTGCAATAGCGTCTTAAAGTGTAACATAGAATTTTAGTGACATCTTGTGGCTAAGGCTTTTCTCCAAGTCTGTCTATGTAATAGAACTGGCTTTGTACTCATGGACTTCCAACTGGAAAACATGTACTTCTGAACACACCTGAAGACTCAGAAAGACTTAAGCTGACTTACAGACTTTGAAGGCAATCCATTTCCTTATCCTCAATCTCCTGCCCTCTCTCCACTAACTTGACTGTGGCTGTGAGTCTGAACATTATACCACTTCCCTTTTTTCAACTTTTTTTTAAAACAGTTATCATTCTTTCACTTCACAAAAGAAAGATCTATTTCTCAGCCCTCCTCCTGAGCCTCATTCTGTTGCACTGCCCTGTGGTATCAAAACTTTTGGGTGCTAAACACAGAGAATTTTGAAGTACTCACATAAGGAATAGGTGTAGGAAAAGGGAATCACCACAATGATTCTTCAGCAAAAGTTTTGCAAGTCAGATGGCGCAAAAGTGGAGAGAAAAGGTCCAGCTGGAGGCACTGTGGAATTCAGGATCTGCTGGACAGTTTTCAGTTCGCTCAGAGGTAGTTGGGTAATCAAAGATGTCTAATCTTGGATTCAATGTGGACCATAAAGATCTTTATGACCAAGAGTCAGAAAAATTTTGTTAATGCTGTTTGATATCATTAATTGTCACCTTTTGAGCCTGAAAAAGAGTTCTGGATTGATTCAATGGCCACAATAAACTTGCCATTTGATTTGATCATTTGCTGATTATATCAAGATCTTTGTCCGTGTCAAACCTTTGGCCATGCTATATGCATGTTGTTTATTTACTCTTTGTACAAATAAATATACTAGGGACTCCAAAAAGTTTTTCAGGTCAGGTGGCTGTTAAGCTTTCCTTAAATTGTTTGGTTTCAACAAAATTAAAAGGAAAACCAAATTAAGTTTTTATGTGATCATTTAGTAAAAATAAATGTTGGCAATAAATCACTATCTGATTTTTTTCCACTTGCTTTAAAATTTACATACACTAAAATGTATAAATCTCACTTTGGAATATGTTCAAAATATTGGCTGATATTATAATTTCATTCTTCTCTACTTGTTAATATATTCATGATTTCTCATGCTTATATACTAGAAACAACAACAACAAAAAAGAAATAAAATTGAGGATGAACTCTGACTTATACAAGCAGTAAACCTATCTCATTAAATTGTGGGTCTCCAGTAAAATGTGTGAGTTGCGTTGTTTTGATCAATTTTATGATACTGAAAATTATGGCAATCCAACCCAGAAGAAATGTTAGCACTTAAAACGTAGGGAAATTTAAAAAATAAGATCATGCTTTTGTCGCGTGGAAGTGCTGTACAGTAATCAATAAGTCTCTGAAGCAGAAAATACATCACACTGGGGTAAAATGCTGTGAGACAACTGGACAGATGAAAGGAGTACAAGTAAAGTCTCTAACTATAAACAGGAGCTTGTTTGTAAATATTTAAGTAGATATCCATGGGTATAAAATTCAGTGAAGTTGCTTACACCTTAAAGAGTTATTTAATGCTTTTATTTTTTTAAAAAATGGAGATTACTTGTGTGTGTGTTTATTTAAATTCAATTAGCCAGCATATACATCATTAGTTTCAGATGTGGAGTTCAGTAATTCATTGGTTGCATATAACACCCAGTGTTACATGGGTCACATCACCTGCCCTACTTAATGCCCGTCACCCAGTTACCCCCTCCCTGACCCTAGATTATTTCTTTTCAACCATTTAATCGCACAATGAAACATTTCAGGTGTGTTGACTCAACATTTGTGAAGGCATATAGTTTGTAAAAATCCGTTTACGGAATATGTAAGCAAAACAAGTTTGAAACACAGGACTTTGTATCGTTTAACTTGGCCTTCAGTTCTTTGAACCACATAGATGTTTAGGAGGAAAATCACTTTTACTTGTGCTCTAGGTACATGATAATATTTTCTAAAATTATTCCATTGGTTATAGGCTGCACCATTGATTCAATTACTTTTTGGTGCTAAAAATTTGCACCACATTCAGTGGATGTATACAGGTAAAGAAAACAAAACCAATGCCAGAAATGTTAAAATAAGAGTATGTGGGGTATGCTGAGTGTCTGTTATGGCATGACCTTGTGCCGGGCACTGACATTACGTGGAAGTGTAGACTAGGACCAATTTTTTTTTTTTTGTATAAACAAGAAAATTTAATAATGAAAAGACAGCACAGTTGGTACTAACAGTGTGGAAACACTCATAGATCCCAGAATATCCTGAGCTGTAAACAAAGAGCAGGACTTAAGTCCATGCAAAACAGCTGGTTTTGTTCTCTAGGACCGAGTTGAGTACTTATGACAGACCATATGGGTTGTGAAAGGGTTCAGGACGAGCCACCCCAAAATGTCCCACTTTACCATGTAGATTGTATTGAGCTGAAGTGAACCAAGGTCCAAAAGACTCAGGCAGAGATTTTTACCTCCCCCTTCACTGCCTGAAAGAACTTAGAAGTGATGTAGGCCCGCCAGGTCGGAGGACCAAGAGGGGGTCCTTGGCTATGTGCGGGATAGAAATCAAATGGGAGCCAACAGGAATGAGAGCAGGATTTATTTTATATATAGAAAGAGTACAGGTACAGAGTATCCAGGAGCCTCAGAAGGGAAAGGAGAGTCTTGTCCTTGCTTGGGGTCTGGGGTTTTTACTGGGGATGGTCGTCTGGTGTATATGTCCTCTCTGGCATCCAGGAAGCAGTTAGAATGAGAAAACATGTCCAGGTGTCCTCCATAAGTCACTTATTCCTTGGAAGCAGGGGTCTTGGCATCGAGATGTCTAGCCCTGCTAGTCGGAATACCCATGGGATGGCCTCGACAGGTCCTTCTCACCAGTCCTTCCTCCAGTGTTATCTGGTGTGCTGGAAGACTCTAAAGAAATCATCAAGACCTTGACTTGTACGAGGAAGACATACTACAAGGCATGTGTGAGGTGGGGTGCAGATACCTGGCCAGAACAGAAGCAGGATAAAGGACCAGAGAGCAGATTTGTATGGAATCCTTCAGTTGCCCTATCTCCGAAGTCCTGGTTCAGGACGAGAACTCTCACCAGAGGTAATGGAAAGAATTTGGGCTAGGAGTGCTCAGCTGGGGGAAAGCTCCACAGGGCCTAGAGATCAACTTCTGCTCCCGTGTCCCATTGTCTCTGCACAGCAGGGCAGACATTTGTTAACTGAACATTTGGTCTTCCCCTTTCAAGTCTAGACACCTACCCCCTGCTCCTGAGCCCCGGATGGCGCATAAACGTCAGCTGCCTTAGTGCCTGTGGGTCTCCTACTCTCACGGAACTCTCCTACATACACGATTCAATTTGTTTTTCTCCTCTTTTTCTTATGTTCATTTAATTAATAGACCAGCCAAAGTACCTAGAAGGAAAGAAGGGAAAAGTTTTCTTCCCCTACACTTGCAAAGCCTAAAATATTTGTTACCTGATATTTTTTTCTCTTAAAAATTGTATTTGTTTGAGAGAGACAGGGATAGCAACAGAGATAGCCCCTGAGCACAAAAGGGGGGAGGGGCACGGCTCAGACTCGATCCCCAGCCCCTGGGATCATGACCTGAGCCAAAGGCAGACGCTTAACCTGCTGAGCCACCCAGGCGCCCCTTGTTACCTGATCCTTGACCCCAAAAGTTTGCCTGTCTCTGATGTAAAGAGCAACTTTACGGGCAGGACTGGTATTGCCCACAAAGGCTTAGTGGTGGAAGTACAGGATGATGAAGTAGAAGTAGTAGAAAAGTCAGTAGAAGTGGGTTAGGTCCAGCTTGAGAGATTTTACGTCAGAGACTGAGATGCCACAGCCGTTTTCTGAGCCAGGGAATGACCGTCACATTGCTCTTTAGATAAAGATTACTTTGGCAGCCATGTGTAAAATAGATTAGAATGCTGTATTAATAACTCAGGGAGAGAAGCAAGTCAGAAGATTATAGCAATGGTAAATACACAAGGCAGCATGTATCTGTTGCTCGGCAGTGGCTTAGGAATGAAAAGGATGGAACAAAAACGTTAGCTCTAATATTTATTAATGATTAATACCAATATGACTTTAAAAAATCTTTTAATCTAAACTTTTAATCTAAACTTTATTCCAGGGTCAGTAAACATGATTTACTCAAAACATGATGACTCAAAAATGTTATACAGACCCGTGTGCATAATAAGATGCTACTCCAGGACCACCTGGGTGGCCCATCGGTGAAGCGTCTGACTCTTGGTTTCGGCTCCGGTCGTGATCTCAGGGTCGTGAGACTGAGCCTCAAGTCAGACTCCACGCTCAGTGGGAATCTGCTTGAGCCTCTCTCTCCCTCTCCATGGGCCCCTCCTGCTCATGCTTCCCCTCTCTGTCTCTCTCAAATAAATAAATAGATCCAAAAAAGAAAAAAAAAATAGATGATACTCCAAACATGAAATTAATCAACCAACCACAAAATCCCCTCTTGAATGCAATATTGTTAACTTACACATTTATTAAATCATTTTATTCACTAAAAATTTAGTCTGTGCCTACTTTTTTCTAAGTGCTATTCTTGGTGAATGAAGGAGCAGTGAACAAAAGAGACAGAAAAAGTTTCTGTCCTCAGAGAGCTTATATTCTAGTAGGAAAAGTAAAGAAAGAAACATGTAAAATGTAACAGGGTTAGATGGTAGTGCTATTGGTAAACAAAACAAAACAAAAACAGGCAAGCAAGGGGTGTTGTAAAGGACAGAGCTTATTTAAAAATGAGTTATTTTTTTTTTTTCTAGAATGGTAAGGAAAACAGGGTTCCCTAAGAAGGCAATATTTAAGCAGAGTAGGAAGCAGTGCAGGAGTGACCCATGGGGCTCTCCGGGTAGAGAGAACACCAAGTACAAAAGTCTGGAGTGGGAATGTGATTAACAGGTTTGAGGAACCTTAGGGAGACCAATAGAGCCGGAATGAATCAGTGAGAGAGAGGCAGAATAGTGGAAAACTAGAAGTAGCAAGAGGGGACAAAGTCAGGGCCTTCTAGTTCATTATAGGAACCGTGGTTCATCCCCTAATTACAATAAAAAGCCACTGGAGGATTCTGAACATAGTAGTATGATCTGATTTTTTGAAAGGATCCTGGCCATGAGAATGAGTAAGGACACAAGGGTGGGTGGAGGCAGTGAGACCACTCAGAAAGCTCTTTGCAGGAAACCAGGTGAGAGAAGATGGTAGCTTAGACCCGGGGTGGCAGCAGTGGGGCTTGTAAGAACCAGTCAGACTCAAGATCTTGCAGGAAGAGAGAGCTGGCAGAATTTCCCGACGACAAGACAAAGAGAAGAGAGAATGATGGCTCCAGAGTTTCTGGCCTGAACACCTGGAAGGATGCAGCTGTGATGAATTAAGATGCAAGAAATCGCAGGAGGAGCACAGCTGGGGCAGGAATGATGTGGACAAAGCCTAGGAGTTTGTGTCTGGATGTTCTAATTTGAGCTGTTTATTATAGATCTACATGGAGATGTCAAGTTTGCAGCTGACAGAGACATAGTGAGATACCCCTTGAGTTTCTCAAGTAGCACCTGAAAGCTGTCAAGAAGGCATAAGGTCTGTGTTTAGGGAACAGACTCCAATTAAAGGTGTGCATTTGGAAATCATTAGCACGAAGATGTTATCTAGTACCATGATAATGGCTGAGACCATCAAGGGATGAATGTAGGTATTGAGGAAGTATGAAGACTGACTTCTGGGTCCCTCCAATGTTGACAGGTCAGGGAAATGAAGAGTCAGTAAGAGAAATAGAGAAACAGTGGCCAGTTAAATGGAAAACCAAAGGTGGGTTGTTTTCTAAAAGCCCATTGAAGTACTGTTTCAAGGAGGAAGGAGTGAGTGAACGTTTAAATGGTAAGTCATCGACTGGGGCCAGTGTAGTGTAGTGTGGTGACGGTAGGAGCCGGGATTGTATGAGTTCAACAGAGGACTCAAGATAATGGAGTAATGAACACTCTTTTACAAGAATTATGATCTAGGGACACCTGGGTGGCTCAGTGGGTTAAACCCTCTGCCTTCGGTGGCTTGGGTCATGATCCCAGGGTCCTGGGATCCAGCCTGGCTTCAGGTTCTCTTCTCAGTGGGGAGCCTGCTTCCCCACCCCCACTACCCCCCCACCCCCACCCCCGCCTACTTGCAATCTCTAAATGTCAAATAAATAAATAAACTCTTAAAAAAAAAAAAGAATTATGATCTAAAAGGAACCACAGACATGAGGTAGTGGTTTGAGAGTGATGTGGGGTCATGGGAGGGTTTTTGAAGATGAGAGAAAATTTCTATCCTTATGATAATGATCCAGGAGCGATCAGGAGAATGGGATGACAATGTCCCAGAATAGTCAAGTGGGGATGGGATGTAGAGCACAGGAGTGGGACTGGTCTTCGAGAGGAGCCAGACAGTTCATTCACAGAAATGGAGGAGCATAAGAAGGAATATAGTGAAGGCCACGAGAGAACAAGCCTGCCCAGTCACTGGCGTTGTGACCAGGGGCCGAGCTCTTTGATCTCTCTCTGCCTTGGGTCTCTCATTTGTGAAATGAGGGCACCAATGGTCCCTGGCTTACAGGGTTGTCATGGAGATTATATGAGTTTACTTCCGTAAAGTGTTTGTGATAATTTCTAGCAAATAGGGCTGTGTGCATGCCAGTTACTGTGCTCCTAACAAGAAGAAGGAAGGTATTAGTGTGTAGGTGCGGAAGGCATGGGGGTGTGATGGTAGTGGGAAAATGAAGATACTCTTTTCTGATTGCTTTTACTCATTTATCTTTTATTAAAATAGGAAGTAAGGTCATTAGTTGGGAGTGAAGATGGGAGTCAGTGTTAGATCTTTGAAAAGAGGGAAGAGATGTGGGATAGTTGCCTGGGAGAGCAGAAATGTACTTGGATTAGGGAAATACAGTAAAATTTCTTGGTAATATTTTATGCCCACTTGAGCTTCCTGAAGAGAAATTCAAAGTGAGAGATGATGATACTTTACTCATTCCATGTTCCTCTTCTTGAGTGCAGGTGAGGCATATGCTCATAGAGTTGAATTTAACTGGGGTTGGGTTTTGCTAGAACAGTACAATGAAGGGAAAGGTAAAAGACTTGATTTATATGCGAGTGATTATATCATGACAGACAATGGACATTTGATTAGTCTCAAGGAAGGAAATAAGGGCTTAAAACCCGTATTTTTGTGAGTGAAAAGTGAAAAGTTTGTAGGATTTATGGACTATGGGCCCGAGGATTTGGGCCCACAATCACAGCTTTGGGCTTTCAATGGGCCCACAATTTGGGCTTTCAATCACAGCATTGAAAGGAGTGAGTTGGAATTATAAGAGGCAGTAGTTGGAAAATGCAAAAATTTGTTACTTAGCAGTGGATGTAGTCCTAGGTAATAAAGTGTAAGGTATACTGTGTAAGGTATGATGGGAGCAGATGGCATCTTAGCTCGGCCTGCCATAACAAAATACTGCTTCAACAGCAAGAATTTATTTCTCACAGTTCTGGAAACTGGAAGGCCAAGATCAAAATACCAGCAGGGTCAGGGCAGATGGCCACCACCTTGCTGTGTCCTCACACAGCCTTTCCTTGATGCATGTGGGTGGTGAAAGAGAGGAAGCAAGCTTTCTGGTTTCTTCTTCCAAAGGCACCAATCCCATCATGGAAACCTGAAACCATCTAAACCTGATAACCTCCTAAGTGACTCATCTCCGAAGCACACCTTAGGGGTGTGCGTCAGTATATGAATTCCTGGGGGACACACCCCAGCCCACAGCAGTTGAAGACGGAGGGTGTGATCCAGTCCCTGGAGAAGAGGAGAACAGGGAACTGTTTAGCTATTGGTTATCAGAGTGATTATGAAATCCCAGGAGTGATGCTAGTGCAATAACTGTGAACTAGGATTTAAAATCCTTGAAGAACTGGAGTGACCTAGGATCTGTAGGTACTTGCAACAAGGATGGTGTTGGTTGGCATCATGCAATGACAGAAGGTTCAGAGCTGAGTGTTTTCAGGAAGGAGTGAAGAAGAATGGTTAGCTTCATGCCGACTGGTAAGAGAAGTGTGGGCGAAGAAGCAGCTTCTATCTGAGGAAGCTTCAGAGAAAGCAAAATCCTCAAGTCAGACTCCAAACAAGAAAATGAAGAGAGAATGTTCATAGCACAGACCCAGTGGGACATTTACAAAAATGGATCTTCTATGTACCTAAGTATAAAAAGCTTCACTGGCTTTGAGGGATTAGTCAACCTTAATTGGAAAGCCTTGGCCTTGCTTTTATAATTATCTAAGAATTGCCTTATTGTCCTTTTTCTCATTTATGAATGTGAGTTCCTGGGAATTATGTCTAATTAGTAATTGTGTCTAATTAGTAAGTAAAATAAGACCTTTTTAAAAAAGATTCTATTTATTTATTTGACAGAAAGGGAGAGAGAGAACGTGCACAAGTATGAGTGGCAGGCAGGGGGAGAGGGAGAAGAGGGATAAGAAGGTTCCCTGCTGAGCAAGGAGCCCAATGGGAGACTCAATTCCAGGACCTTGGGATCATGACCAGAGCTGAAGTGGACTGAGCCACCCAGACACCCCTAAAATAAGATGTTGAGTGCACTAGAAGAATCCTTTTCTTTAAAGAAGCACAGTGGTAAAGCTTTCCATAAAGTGCTATGTCTTTCTGAACCAGATTTCCCATGTTCTCTTTTGACTGATAGGTTCACCATAAGGAACAACTATGATTATGTTGGGGAGATCATCACTGCCAGCAAGGGGAGTGTGCAGGATGGTGTGTGTGTGTGTGCGGGGGGGTTGTGGGTTGTGGGTAGATGCCAGCATGGGGAGTTAACAGCTGTAATGATGGCTGCTACCCAGGAGAGTTTCATCCACCACTCAGGAGGGCAACATTAGACCCAAACAGGGAAGGGACAATGAATCAGCATTTCTTTTTTCTTTCTTTCTTTTCCTTTCTTCCCCCCCTCCACCCCCCCCCCCCCCCGCACTGTATTCACATAATTCCAGTTGCTCTTTTCCAAATTAATGTTTTCTGGGTTGACCTTGCATTCCCTCTACATTAATATTCTACTGATGATGGATGTGGCTATCCGTGAAAGGAAGTTCTGGAATGTCACACTGTCTTATGCAAATCTGAACAAAAGTGATTTTGCCTACCAAAAAGAAGCATTACTTTGCTGGAAGATAAATTCTGGAAGAATGGCTAGCAATTTAAATATGAACAAGTGGCGATTTTTTAGCTAGTCAAGTTAGTGGAGGTGGGGGGAAAAGGTTTGCAGAATGTAAATGTTTAAAGGTCTAAAAAGCATTGGCAAATACTTGATTCCGGAACCCTCTGTCCTTCACCACCAAACCATCACAGACACCAGTAATCAATCTTCTCATTCTTTCCCACTGAGCTCAAAGCAGGTCACACATTCTTGAATATATTTTTCCAGGCACCATTCCTAATCAATTGGCATTAGAAAAACAGGTAAAATCCAACCATCATCTCAGGTCTGTATGTTTTCTGTGCTTCATGGGAAATGTAGTATCCTTATGTTCTTATGTGCATCCTTGAACCACAAAGTGGGCATTTGTAAATATCATCGATTTATTCAATAACACTTATTTTATGTTTTGACTATGAAGTTTTTTGTGTTCCATGAATGTGGCATATATTTTTCAACATGCTGTAATGCAGATATCTAGTGCCTCTGATATTGAAAGATGATTATTTGTGCAATAAATCCTCTGTAGTAACTATAGTGATTATATATAAGATTTGGTTTAATAATTTGAAACCTGTATGTCTAATATAATAATTATAATATCTAAATACCAGTTAGTGACATTATTTATGTCTAGCATTTACATATGAATAGATATTTGTTAATGTTTTTCTACGACTTGTAATTTCAGTGAGAAATTTATCTTCGTAATTTAAACATCTTTAATTAAAATTCCATTGAATATAAATAATGCATTTTATCATATAATTATATCGTTTAGCATTTGGAGAGATCTTAAAGATTATGTATTCCACCTGAAAAGGTAATGCGGAAATTACTTCTACAGCATTTCATAGAGATTGTCATTCATATTTCTCAGAGTATATTTGGTAAAAGGGAAGTCACTGTCTTCCTAGCTGGGTTCCCTCATCAAATACATAATCGACCATTATCGATGTTAAATGTAGAGTCCGTAAAGATGAAAAGACATGACTTTCATGATAACAGCAAGTAAGCCAGATATAATATGTATAAAAGTAAATTATTTTCTCTGCTCAGAGAATTCCACAAAAGATGCTGATTACTAAACTTGATGTGTTCAACATTCAAAAATAAAGCTATTAAGAAAAAATAAAGCTATTAGAAATTGTCAATTCCATCTCTTTCTTTCTTTCCTGTCAGACCCAACTACTAGAAACCATTCTGTATCTGTTTCCTTTTCTCCCTTATCTCCTATTTACTTTTCAACGTACTACAAGTTGTCTTCTGCTTAAACTATTCCACCAAAATTTCCTCTCACAAGGTCATCAGTGACCATTTTCACTGTAAATTTTAAAAAAAGTTTAGAGTTTTTTTTCTCTTGTATCTTTTCACTAGTTTAATAGAGTTGGCAAATTTCCTTGAACCTTTAATTCTCCTGAAGTCTATAACATCCTACTCTCCTACTTCTTTTACTCTAGGTAATTATAGTAAGTAATATCTTAATGACAGCAACCTGATCTGTTTAATCCTTTTTATTTTCATATCACCAAAAGCTTGATACTTTACAGATTTGTTGTCCTCCCAGAGAAATTAGGACAGCCAGCCTTAAGTCTTCAACAGCCTTATGTTATGGAGATTTTCTTTATGTAAGCATTCTTCGAAGACACTTCGAAGAATTTGGGGGAGAAAAAATGAGGAAGGTGTATATATATTCTAAAGGAATTTATGATCTATTGGAAACTATGTAATCAAATAACCATACTATTAGGAAGTTTAAGGTAGAAACTACAAAGGAAGTACAATTTAGAATTTCTTTTCTGGAAATATGGCCAATAAGACATTTAAATTTCTTTAATTGTTTAGGAGGATGGTAGAGATATTAATTTTAGAATTTATGCAGTCATGTATGTTAGAATTTTAAAGATGACCACTAAAATCAGTTTTACAATTTTTAGAGAGTAAAATGAAGGAGAAACATAAAGTTAACAGAAAAATGAAGTTAAATTCATTTTAAAAGCAATTAGAAAATTAAAATAAAATGTTAGGAATAAGTCCAAATATAATAGTTGTCATAAGAAATATAAATGTATTAAATTGCCAATTAAAAGAAAAAGATGATGATGCTTGATAAAAAAACCTTTTTTTTTTAGCTATTAGTACTATTAATGATCCGTATGAAAACAAATGAACATTCTATCTCCTGCAGAAGACACTTCCATGTGGTTTAATAAACAAAATGAGGGAAAAAATTCTGTTTATCTAATGAAAACATAAAAGGAATCTAGAAAGATAAGACAAAATTGAGCAAAGACATTTGAAAGTATAAGAGTAATAAAGTCTAGCATACAGAATTTAAAAATGCATATTAAATATGTGTAAAGAAAATAAATTTAATTGAAAAATTGGTAAAATAGGTGGATAGGCAGTTTTTAGGAGAAGTCAAATGACTATTAAACTTCTTTAAGTTCATATATAATCTGGAGAATACAAATTAAAACTACAATAAGAAACAAGCATATCTCTCAGCTTAACAAAAATTAAAAAGCCCTGAAAACACCAGGTTTTAGTGAGAATGTAGAGCAATGGGTACAATGCTGGGAGTAAATATTGGAACAAATTCTACCATTCTGTAGTTTAACTTCTAGATACATAAATTTAGAAAAAAACTCTGGAATATAGGTATAAGGAAGTGGTTTTAGAAAAAATCATTTATAATGGTATAAAGAAGTAGAAGCAATAAATGTCTATCACCATGTAGAATGGATTAAAAATTGTATATTTTTTATACAAATATTTTTTTGGATTTTTTTATATTCCATGGAATATTCTAATTAGCTAAAGTAAATAATTAGGATTTTGTGTATCAGCAAGGCTAAATATTGAACACCCCCATTCAAATATTCTTTTTTAAAAATTTTTTTAAAGTTTTATTTTAATTCCAATTAACTAACATACCATGTAATATTAGTTTCAGGTATACTATATAATCATTCAACAATTCATAAATCACCAGATACTCATCACAAGTGCACTTCTTAATCCCCGTCACCTATTTACATATCCCACCCCCCAGTAACCTTTCCGGTAACCATCATTTGTTCTTTATATCAAGAGTCTGTTTCTTGATTTCTCTCTCTCTCTCTTTTCTCTTTACTCATTTGTTTTCTTTCTTAAGTTCCATATTTGAATGAAATCAGATGGTGTTTTTCTTTTTCTGACTGACTTATTTCACTTAGTGTTGTACTCTCTAACTCCAACCATGTCATTGCAAATGTTCCACCCAAATACTCTTATGTCAAAAGGTAAGACACACAGCATGACATCATTTCAGTACATTTTGAAAAATGAAGACTATATTATATATTATTTAGAATTACATATATATATATAGAAAAATTATAAAGAATGCACATGAATAGGGTGCCTGGGTGGCTCAGTGGGTTAAATCTCTGGCTTTGGCTCAGGTCATGATCCTGGGTCCTGGGATCAAGACCCACACGGGGCTCCCCGCTCACTGGGGAGTCTGGTTCTCTCTCTGCCTTGCCCCTGCTTGTGCTCTCTCTCTATCAAATAAATAAAATCTTTAAAAATGCATATGAATGAAAAGTACCAAAATTATGGTCATGATGACCTCTATTACCTCTGTGAAAGAGGGAGAATTCCATAGGGGAAGGGTACATTGAGGTCTTCAAGTACATTTTAACATTTTTTATTTGTTACCTTCCTCTCTATACCTTCTTATGTTTTGAATTATTTCAAAAAAATGTGGTTTTTGAAGGCTTTAGGAATTGAGAGCAGGTAGGAAATCAGCTTTGACTAGAGGCAATCAAGGAAGGCAACAAGCTAGCCAAAGAAACAAAGGATGAAAGTCAGAGATAGAAGTGAAGAGGGCACCACAGGGGAGGATACCACAAGAGCTTCTGTCCTGAAACCAGGAGCAAACTCAAGAGAACTGAGGATGGCTTGATTCTATTTGAACATGGAAACAGACACCAGAAGGAAATGTAATTTACGATGCTCCAGGAAAAAAATCTTTGGCCATTAGGGTTTCTATTTTTTTCATATACAATGGGAAGATATTTGTAGCTTTTTAGCAGGGAACTGTAAATTTGGTGTGTGCTTTAGAAATACTAAAATGGTCCAGAATAAATCAAGACTGAGAATATAAAAATGATGAATCTGATAGGTGAGGCATATTTAAGAGACCACTGCAATATTACAGGCAAGACATGATGGAGAAGTACCTGTAGCTATGACAGTGGCACTTGAAGTGAGAAAGAAAAGATGGGTATGAGAAAGAATATTGAGGTGATAATTAAAAGATTCAGAGTCTGATGGAGCATGGGGCGTGGAGATGCCATGGAAGATTCACAGATAACTGCAACCTTTCGATGCTAGATAGAAGTATTGTTATGGAATTAATAGAAATAGAAATATCAGGAGAATGTACTGGTTTTGAAAATAAAGTTCAGTTTTAAATACATTGAATTTTACATATTTCCTATAGAGATACTGAGAGGACAGCTAAGTACCTTAAGCATGTATCTGCTCCATGATGATATTAGAGGGCATGCAGTTATGACTCTTTCCCAAGGAAACAAAAAAAAATATGGGTGGAAACAAAATCTTCCAGAAAGACTATTTTTAGGATGCTGGAAGAGAACCAGGAAGAGTTATGTAACAAGGTCTAAAAAAGGAAGAGGATGGTCACAGCATCATACTGAAATGAGGTGAGGGAACTAGAACTGAATTAGATGATTCAAAGGTCACTTGTGTCTATTGATAAAGTACATTCAAAAAATTACTACAAATGTAATGTGCTGTTTAAAAACAATTTGCTTAAACATTGTTTAAAAATAAATGGTGAAAAACTCAAAGTTTTTCCTCTAAGATCAGGAACAAAACAAGGATGTCCACTCTCATCACCTTTATTCAATATACTTCTGGAAGTCCAACTCACAGCAATCAGATGAGACAAAGAAATAAAAAGCATGCAAATTAGTAAGGAAAAGATAAACTGTCGCTATTTGTAGATGACATGATAACACATATAGAAAACCCTACGGGGACGCCTGGGTGGCTCAGTTGGTTGGACGACTGCCTTCGGCTCAGGTCATGATCCCGGAGTCCCAGGATCGAGTCCCGCATCAGGCTCCCAGCTCCACGGGGAGTCTGCTTCTCCCTCTGACCTTCTCCTAGCTCATGCTCTCTCTCACTGCCTCTCTCTCAAATAAATAAATAAAATCTTAAAAAAAAAAAAAGAAAACCCTATGGACTCCGCTAAAAAACCTAGAACTAATAAATGAATTTGGTAAAGTTGCAGGATACAAAATTAATATACAGTAATCTGTTCTGTTTTATACACTAATAACAGTAACAAAAGGAAAAATTAAAACAATATCATTGACAATTTCATTGAAAAGAATGAAGTACAAAAAAAAAGAATAAAGTATCTGAAGTAAGTTTAAACAAGGTAAAAGACATACATTGAAGAAGGAAATTGAAGACAACAAAACAAATGGAAAGATATACCGTGTTCATGGATTGGAAGAATTACTGTTGTTAAAATATTCATATACCACCCAAAGCATGGATAGATATAGTGCAATCTCTATCAGGATAAATACCAATAGAATGTTTTATAGAACTAGAACAAATAATCCTAAAATTTGCACGGAACCATATAAGACACCAAATGGCCAAAGCAATCTTGAGAAAAGAAGAACAAAGCCGGAGATCTCACAATCCCAGATTTCAGGCTATGCTACAAAACTAAAATAATCAATACAGTATGGTACTGGCACAAAAATAGACACATAGATCAACAGAACAGAATAGGACGTCAAGATAAACCCAAGATTTTATGGTCAATTTATCTGCGACAAAGGAGGAAAGAATATACAATGGAGAAAAGATAGTCTTTTTCATAAATGGTGTTGGAAAAACTGGACAGCTATGTGCAAGTGAAATGAAATGGGAACATTTTCTTACACCATATACAAAAGTAAAATGAATTAAAGACGTAAATGTAAGACCTGAAACCGTAAAGCTCCTAAAACATAGGCAGTAATCTCTTGGACATCTACCTTTTTTCTCGATATGCTCCTGCAAAGGAAACCCAAGAGCAAAAGTAAATTATTAGGACCACAGCAAACTATAAAGCTCTTCTTTAAAAAAAAAAAAAGAAAAGATTTTATTTATTTATTTGAGAGAGAGAGAGCATGCGAGAGAGAGAGAGCGAGCATAAGTGGGGAGAGAGGGAGAGAGGGAGAAGTAGACTCCATGTTCAGCAGGGAACCCAATGTGGGGCTTGATCCCAGAACCCCTGGCATCATGACCTGAGCTGAAGCAGACTTTTAACTGACTGAGCCACCCAGACACCCCAAAACTATAAAGCTTTTGCACAGTGAAGGAAACCATCAACAAAATGAAATGGCGACATACTGAATGGGAGATGATATATGTGAATGATATCTGATAAGCAGTTAATATCCAAAATATATAACGAACTCAAACAACTCCACACCAGAAAAGCCCCACATGCTCTGATTTAAAAAGGGGCCCAGGAACTGAATAGACATTTGTCTGAGAAGACGTAGAGATGGACAACAGGCACATGAAAATGTTTTCAACTTCACTAATCATCAATGCAAATCCAAACCTCAATGAGATATAACCTCACACTTGTCAGAATGGCTAGTATCAAAAAGATAAGAAATAACAAGTGCTAGTGAGAATGTGGAGAAAAAGGAACCCTCATTCCCTGTTGGTAGCAATATAAAGTGGGGCACCCAGAACAGTATGGAAGTTCCTCAAAAGATTAAAAATAGAAGTACCATATGATCCAGTAATTCTACTGCTGGGTATTTACCCAAAGAAAATGAAAACATTAATTCAAAAAAATACAGGGACCCCTATGTTTATCACAGCTTTATTTACAGTAGCCAGGACACTGAAGCAACGTGTCTATTGAAAGGTGAACGAATGAATATGTGGTGTATATATACAATGGAATATTATTCAGCCATAAAAAAACAATGAAATCTTGCCATTCATAACATGAATGGACCTACTGCATATTATGCTAAGTGAAATAAATCAGGCAGAAATACCGTATGATTTCACATACATGTGGAATCTAAAAAACAAAACAAACAACAAAAACAGGAACATTCTCATAAATGCAAAGAACAAATTCGTAATTTCCAGAGAGGAGGAGAGTAAGGGGTTGGGCAAAATGGTGAAGAGGTTAAGAAGTGCAAATTTCCAGTTATAAAATGAAAAAGTCACAGAGATGAAAAGTCCAGCATAGGGAATGTAGTCAATAGTATTGTAATAACTTTGTATGGTGACAGATGGTAACTGTACTTACCATGGTGAACACTGTGTAATGCATAGAATCATCAAATCGCTATGTCATACATCTGAAACTAATATAACTTTGTATGTCAAATGTACTTCAATAAAAAAGGAAATTTATGTACAGGAAAAATTCTAATGAAGTTCTGATTAGAACTTAGTTTTAAGCACATAAAATTTCTAATGCTATTTTAATTGATTTTGACATTTGTTTCCAATTCTTTGATTATTTCTTACTTTCCTTCCTATTTATCACTCTTCTAGGGATTTCCTCATCTTCAAGGCATTTACCGACAATAGTTTCCAGAAATAGTTACAGGACAATTGAAGTGTACTGAAACAGTCTAGGTTCATTTTTCTCAATGACAGAGGCATCTTCCAAAGCCCCGAAGTTTTAAAAATGGCTTGTTGTAATGATTTCAGTGATAATGCCTATTATGTTCACTTATTTTAGCTACATCCATTGAATTAAGGGAATTAGTTTATGTTTTTCTTTTTAACTAATCAATCTATCAACAAATGACATACCCAGTCCTTCAGGTGTAACAATATAATTTTGATATTCCATGTTCTCAGGTTTTTTATCTGGAATATTTGTATGGTCTAATTCATATCTTTACACATTCAATAATTGCTTTCTACTTAAAGTATTTCTCTAAAAAAAAGTCATAGTAAATCCTAACTATTTGGCATCTGGTTAAAAAATTTATACTTTTTCAATTATTATTTTCAAATGCAGAGTCATCATAGAATCTAAAACCTGGAGAAGGCCTTAAAGAAAATTAAACTGCATAATTTGACACATGAGTAATGAAAAGCCCAGAAAAACTAGGAACTAGGTAAGAGTCCATGGCATGTTAACACATTATACATGATTCAGAATTAATGTAGTTACAAGGACCAACACATGTTAAAATGATTAAAAAATTACTTGCATATTACAGTCATCCTAAATATTATTAGATGTCCACTATGGACATCAAGCTATATTAGGAGCTAATGAGAAAACAAAAGGAGGTGATGAGACTGTTCCTTTCTTCTAGGAGGTACCCCCTTGATGGAAATCTCTGCTGTGCTTTCTACAGAATCTAAAATAGAAAGTTATCAGTGTTGGATGAAGGAAAAATGAATGATTTTAGTTGACAAAATGCCTTTTCCATGGTAAAATTACTAACAGATAAGCCAATCAAGGCATTTTATAGGTTAATATTATATATATATATATATATGTATATATACATATATATATATACACACACACACACAACAGTCAAACCCATTCTCAAGGGCCATATGCTTTGAGGGTTTACTCAACAACAACAACAACAACAATTTTATTGTTGTTTTCAAGAAGGCTTGACCAAAGAGGATTGGGAAATTTAGCTAGATTATTCTCCTTTTTTTCTTCCTTTAGGAAATGTTTTTACTCCTCATTCAATACTAGAAAAAGAGGGTGGTGCACAAAGCACTTTGAAGTGAGTAGATATGAAAACAGTATCTTAAATAATCCATCTAATGGCACAAGGTTTTGAAAAAAACAAAATTTAAGCATAATTCAGGTTAGCATCTCAGGTTGTATATTGGATAAATTTTGGTGAAAGGGGTGATGATTACTAAAGAAATTTACTGCTAACATAGAGAAAGGTCTAGCATAATTTCTAGTTTTCCTTTTAAATCATATATTTGAATTTTTTTTTTTTAATTGCTTTGGGACATGTGTAGCATTAGAGAGAGGAGTGAACCATTAGAAAAGCAACCACGGTTAACTGTGCCAGCGTGACATCAAACCATGATGATTAAGGGATACTAATGAAATTCTGGACTAAGATTAATTCTCAGGAAACTACTCAATTAGTTCCATTTAGTGTTGAATACCTGCTTGGGTACATCACCCTTACTTAGGACCTGAAAGGTCTGCACTCCCACATAGGAGTAAGCTATTCTAGATCTGGCCACAGTGTGGAGATGTTGCAACACAGAAGCACCTTGCCATGCCAGAGACAAGCTGAATTCTATTGGAACATGGATTTCCAGTGCCTGAATGAATTTTCCTTTTCATTCTATAACATCTTATCATAAACAAGTGCTTCCATTTTCCAGTATAAATTCATAAGTGTGTGTGGCACACTTTTTTGGTGGGAACATTAGAATTTCTGTGTATCTGGTACCTTTAAAGATTCACATGCAATAAGATGCTTTTAACTGATCCTCCTTACTACAACTAGGAATCCATGTAATGCTAAATGAACCAATTTCAATATATGTAGTGCTCTTGAAAAACCCACTAGAGCATATAAAATAATAGCAAATACCACCACAGTCTGTGGGTTTCTTCTAAGAATGAAATTTGTTGTAAAAAGCATTTATGAATTCATGTGCAAATCTAGCTGTTCCTTCATGCCACAGACACAAAGTGCCACTCTATGCCAGGCACTCTTCCTGGATAAGCAGAGAGAGACAAAATGACCTGATACCTACTCACTGGAAGAGAGTGACATTAAAAAGATATACAAATGCATATTATCATGTAAGACAAATGTACTGAAGGGAAAATAAAAAATATAATGAAGGACTGTAAGCTAATGGAGATGGAAGAAAGGAGGAAGGGAGGTGATAAATTAGGCAGGTGGAGAGTGTTCCTGCGTAGAGGGAACAGCATTTGGGGAGGTCAAGGTGAGGGCTAGTTTGGCAAGGTCAACAAACTGAAGCAATGTTACTAGGTTAATAGGGCTTGAGCTTGCTGAGGGGGATGGAATGAGAATGGAAAGAGATGACCTGCCAATTCGGGGGCCAGAATATTCAGGTGAGTGAAATGACAAGGACTGTGCATTTTATTCCATATTCTGTGGGAAGCCTTTGGAGGATTTGTAAGAGCAAGAAGATTGCTTTTTTGCTTCCTGCTATACTGTGTAAATTCCAAAATTAAATATAAAGATTTTTAAGCATTTTTTTTTTTTTTTTTTTTTTTTTTTTTTTTTTTTTTTTTTTTTTTTTTTTTTTTTTTTTCTCCAATTCTTTCCTATTTCTTTTGCCGGAAAATACTTTAGACAGAAGATGCTTGAAGTTTAAGGTTTAAGCTTTTTGTGTAAGAAAAAAAAATCCCTTTGAAATAATCTTGATTTTGCTGATAATACTATACTTTTACATTGCAACATAGTTCTCCAGGAAGTAGTGGGTTTTTTTAATTTGATAGTTGAAAGGAAATTACCGTTGTTTAAAAAAAAATGGATCATTAAACTACTAAATTATATTTTAGCAATGCTTGTTGAAGTTATTATTCATGGGGAAAAGAGTAAAAAAATTAAAAAAAAGAAAAACAGAAGAGAGAAAAGAAAGAAGGAAGGAAAGAAAGAGAAGAAAGAAAAAGAAGGAAAGAAGGGAGGAAGGAAGGAAAGGAGGGGAGGGAGGGAGGAAGAAAGAAAGGGAAAGAAAGAAGGAGAAAAAAATGAATGAAAACAAGAAAGAGAGAGAGAAGAGAGAGAGGGAAGGAGGGCAGGAGGGGAGGGAGGGAGGAAAGAGAAAGAAAGAAAGAAAGAGGGACGCCTAGGTGGCTCAGTTGGTTAAGTGGCTGCCTTCGGCTCAGGTCATGATCCCAGCGTCCTGGAATCGAGTCCCGCATCGGGCTCCTTGCTCGGCAGGGAGCCTGCTTCTCCCTCTGCCTCTGCCTGCCACTCTGTCTGCCTGTGCTGGCTCTCGCTCCTCTCTTTCTGACAAATACATAAATAAAATCTTTAAAAAAAAAAGAGAGAAGGAAAGAAAGAGAAAGAAAGAAAGAAAAGGAAGGGAGGGAGGGAGGAAGAAAGAAAGAAAGAAAAAGAAAGAAAGAAAGAAAGAACCCAAAAATTGCATACAATACATGATTTGAGGAGAGTAGATCCTTAAAGCTGAACTGAGTATTTTTTGGCAGGCCGTAAGGAAGCCTACTTCTTCCCTATTAAATGAATTTGCTCTGTCACTCTGCAAACTATTTATCATTTTTTTCACACTCTGAGAATTCCAGCACCTACATTTCTACACAGTGTATGTTGGAGAGTGATTGTTACATGCTGAAGTGACTGAAGGTATATCAGAATTAGCTACAAGTTTTTTTTGCTTTTGTTTTTGTTTTTTTAGTAAATTAGATATTGTCCACACTGACCAGTTGAAAAACTGCAAAATAAAGGAAAAAGAAACAGAATAATGAGACGTGCATAGTAATTATAGGGATGAAATGAAGATATGGAGTTTTCTCAAGTTTATTCCACTTGTAACCCACTCTTGGGATAGAAGGAATATTTACAGAATTAGATGATTGGGAAATATATGTGAAGAGTATACAAGTTTGGGGAGCCTGGGTGACTCATTCGGTTAAGAGTCCACCTTCAGCTCAGGTCATGATTCCAGGATCCTGGGACTGAGCCCCATATCTGGCTCCCTGCTTAGTAGGGAGTCTGCTTCTGCCTCTATCCCTTTCCTCCCCTCCCCTCTGCCGGAGTTCTCTCTCTCAAATAAATAAATAAATGAAATCTTAAAAAAAAAAGAATATATAAGTTTGGTGGGATTCATCTGCTTAAAGCGTTTTTAAAAGTGACATTATTTTTTTAGAGAGGGGAGGGGCAGAAGGAGAGGGAGAGAATCTTAAGTAGGCTCTAGGCCTACTACTACTACTGACAGAGCCAGACTTGGGGCTTAATCTCCCAACCCTGAGATCAGGACCTGAGCTGAAATCAACAGTCAGATGCTTAACTGACTGAGCCACCCAGGTACCCCTAAAGTGACATTTCAAAGAACTTAAGTTGGATATGAAGTTCTTTATATTTGTCCACATACCATTTTTGATGCCCTTTCTCTTGTGTAGATTCAATTTTTCATTGGGTATCATTTTTCTGTTGCCTGTAGAACTTCAACTTTTTTTTTTTCTAGTCTCGATCTGTTAGCTATAAATTTTCTCAGTTTTTTTTTTTGAGAAGTTCTTCGATTCACTTTTAATTTCAGTTTTTAAAGCTATTTACTCTGGGTACACAATTCTAGGTGGACTTTTTGTGTCTTCATTTTATTTATTTATTTATTTAAATTCAGTTAATTAACATATAGTATATTATTAGTTTCAGGGATAGAGTTTAGTGATGGATCAGTTGCAATAACACCCAGTGCTCATTACATCAAGTGCCTCCTTAATGCCCATCACCCACGTATCCCATCCCCCCAACCACCTCCCTTCCACTCGACTTTATGTGTCTACATTTAAAGATATAGTCCCATTCCCTTAGGTCTGACAATGAGAAGTTTGAAGTAATTCTTATCTTTGCCCTCCATACATAATGTATCTTCACTCCTCATCCCCTCTCTGGCTACTTTTAAGATGTTCTTTTTATCACTTCCTTGCAGTAGTTTAATTACAACATTCTCAGTGTAGCTTTTTTTGTTTTTTATCTTGCTTGGGATTGGTTAAGCTTTTTGAGTCTGTGAGTTTACAGTTTTTATCAGGTATTGAAAAATATCTCCTGTCATTTCTTCAAAGATTTTTTTCTATTCTGCCCTGCACTCCCATATTTTTCTTTTCTATTCAAGACTCCACAAAACATATATGTTAGGCTGTTTGATATTGTCCCACAGGACAATGGAGTTCTGTAAATTTATTTTATTTTTTCTGTGCTTCATTTTGGACAGTTTATAGTTTCTAGTTCTGTGTCTTCTACCCTCCTGTTCTCCCCTCTGAAATATTTAGTTTGCTCTCAATCCCACCTAGTGAAATTTTCATGACAGGTAATGAATTGGTCACTTCTGGAAGTTTAATTGGATTATTTTTTACATCTTCCTCATTGTATTTACTCATTGTATTTCATTAAAAATAATAAAAGTATTTCATTACTTTTAAAATCTAAGCATATTTTCCATATTTATTGTGATGATTTTATAATCTTTGTTCACTAAGTCCATTATCTCTGTCAGTACTTGGTCAGTTTATATTGATTAATTTTTTTCCACATTTAAGGTTTATATTTTCCTGCTTCTTGGCACATCTAGTAAGTTTGGATTGGATGCTAGACATTGTAAATTTCTCATTGTTGAGTCTGAATTTTGCTGCATTTTCCTTTAATAAGCTCTATACTTTTTTTCTGGAAGACATTTACATTACTTACAAATAAGGGTGGTCCATTCAAGGCTTGATTTAAAATAATGTTTGGACGGGTAAATGTAGCTATTCTCTAGGACTAGTTCATTCCCAGTATGAAGGGTAATCTTTTCTGGGAACTCTATAGACTGTCATAACAGAATACCACAAAATAGGTGGCTCTTAAATAATAGAAATTTATTTTCTCACAGTTTTGGAGCCTGGAAGTTCAAGATCAGGGTGCTGGCAGAGTTGGTTTCTGGTAAGATCCCCCTTCTTTGCTTGCAGATGAACATCTCTGCTCTGTGTCCTCATATGGCCTTTTCTCTATGCATGAGCTGAGAGAGATTAAACTCTTTGGTGTGTCTTCCTCCTCTCCTTCTTCTTCTCCTTCTCCTTCTCTTCCTCTTCCTCCTCCTCCTTCTTCTTCTTTAAAAGATTTTATTTATTTATTTGACAGAAAGAGGGGGAGAGAGCACAAGCAGGGGGAGCAGCAAAGAGAGAGGGAGAAGCAGGCTCTCTGCTAATCAGGGAGCTCAACATGGGACTTGATCCCAGGATCCCCAGATCATGACCTGAGCTGAAGGCAGATGCTTAACTGACTAAGCCATCCAGGACCCTCAGAGTGTCTTCCTCTTCATATATGGAAGGATACCAGGCCTATTGTGTTAGATCTTATGATCTAATTTAACCTTATGATTTTATTTAACTTTAATTACCATTATGATCTTATTTAACTGTAATCATTTTCTTAAAGGTCCTAACTCCACATATAGTCACACTAGGGTTTAGGGCTTCAAAATATGTATACTAGGAGGATACAATTCCTTCCCCAACACCCAGCATATTCAATAAGATTTCTCCACTCGGGCTGGTAGGAACCTGACTGAATAATATTCAGCCCTATATGAGCTATCAATACTGCTTTGTCTTATGGGTACCCAGTAATTTTTTTCCTTCACTTTATAAGGCTCATACTGTTCTTTATTCACAGACTTTAGGAAACCCTTATGCAGATTTCTGGGACTCTTTCTTCTGTTTCATCTTCTTCCCTATAAATCCTAGGTTTCTTCGTATCCTTGAACACTAATCTTTATTTTCTTACCTCAATGAGACTAACATACTTTGTTTGTGTTCCCCTCTCCACGCTGCAGCTGGAGATTGCTTGGCATAGATCTAGGACTCACAATGGTTCCTCTCCTCTCAGGGTTTACATTTCTCTTCTACCAATTGTCCAATGTCTGAAAAGAGTAGTATATTTTTATAATGTTCTCCTCGTTTCTGGCAAGAGATCACATCTCATAGCAGTTATTCCTTCATGGGCCGAAGCAGAAGTCCTCATATTTCGCATTTATAAGATTAAAGACTTGTGACTACTTACTTTTTTTCATAAATAAGTGATAATATTAACAGACTTACTTTCTAGATTTTTCTAGAATATAGATAGATAAATAGATAGCAAGCCTCGATGTGTCTAGAAGATAGGATATTATCTATCTTGTCAATCTGGGTATATTAGATCATACCCTGGTTCCAATCACAGCCTCCCAAAACCTAAAAATTGTCTTCAGTTAGAATCCCACATGGAATCTTTATCAAATAAAATTCAATCTCACATAGTGAAAATATTGTGAAATATATTGTGGAATTTTTTTGCCCCCAGATGAGAATCGTTGCTATAATATATCCTTAGATTGACCAAAGGTGAAAATAATGAAGCTTTGAAACAATTGAATATCACTGATCTTTTGAATGGTTTATAGCAATGTCACTCAAATTTTTGCACAGTTGAGAATTACATGAGTGCAAGTGTAGGGAATGCACCCAAGTTTACAAAGTTGTGCAGATGATAATGATGCACATAACATGCTGAGAACTACTATTCTAGAGATCAAATGTGAGTGTGCATCAGAATTGTCTGGTGGCCTTGTTAAAGCAGATTGCCAAGGCTCAGACATTGATTCATTAGGCCTGCCCAGGGCCTATGAATGTGCATTTCTAACACTTTCTCAGGTGACACAGCTGCTGCCAGTCTTTGAACCATGGCTTGAGAATCACTGTTCGATAGCATAGTTGTGTTGTTTAACTATGGCAACAGTAATTTTTAAAGCAAATGATTTTATTTATATATAATACGATAAATTTGAGAAGATCATGTGGTGTAGTCAAAGAAGTATAGGAACTGGAATTAAAATGAAAACAAAACAAGAATGTTGGTTCCGCTCTTGCTCAACCCTTACTAGCAAATCATTTCGCGTCTCTGAATCTCTGATTCATCATCTGTAGACAGGGAATTATATGGTTAGCTACCTTACATAAGCAACACACTTCAGTTAATTAATTTTAATAATAAATACCACTTTTACTCCACTTCTTTCCTCATATGGACAATAGCGTATGGAATCTTTTTGACAAAAATGGCTTTCAACAATTTAAGGCAAAATTCCCTGGAGGATCCTTTATCAGGGAAACTGAAGCATAGTAATCCTTCTAATCTTGGTCAATTTTGGAATAGTTCCTAAAAAGTACAGTGGTGCCTGACTTCTGGTTGGATAGATTACATCTCAGAACTCTTTAACCCCTTCTTAGAATACAAACAAATCTGGATTTACTTTAGAATTAACCAGAATCTTGAGAGTCTAATAACTTGAGGCAGAATTATGAATTTACTCAACATGATTATTTCAGACTAAACTGAAAACATTTATATCTACCTTATTGGACTTTCTAGTTTTCTTTTGTTCACTTAGGAGAAATCAGCATGACTTTACTTGAGACTTTGCTTGAAAGCTTTTGCCAGTAAGATGCGTCAGTCATTAGGAGGTTGTTTCTCAAGATAGACATGTTACACAATGTTCTTTACTGCATTTTCCTGCTGGAAGGATGTGTAATGTATGTTACCACTTCTGTCATTAAGGGTATGGATCTTGCTTAGCATGACATTTTGTGGGATCCTAGTTGTGTGGTATATTTATAGGCATCTAACTGGATGAATAACATCTGATGAGTTCAAAGCACACACATTAATGGTAGTATGGACATCTTTCTGAATAAACTACAGAAACAAATCCAAATTCTGTGGTAATGCTTCCATCTGTCCTATGATATTCATTATTGTAGAATATCATACAGTGGTGGTGTCACAAATGTTATGTCTCTGGAGCATCATGTAACCTTGGGAGTAGAAATATCTGAAGAACCAAAGAAGAGTAAAGGCTATAATTAAAAATAAGCCCCAAGAAATAGTTTCCATGTGGTTGCAAGAAGCCCTTGAGCACAGCTGGAAAATTTCAGGCTGAAGTATGTTGGAACAATAGTTTACAGAGGAAAGTAGCTGGGTTTGTGGTTACACTTGGAAGTGAAATTTCCTTGCTTGGTCATAATAGTAAACTAGCTATAAAGTTTGGAAGAATATCTTCTAAAGAAGATCATTACTCCCTGAATTACAAAGAGAAATATAATAGAAGATTTTTAGAAATGAGAGTAGGGGATTATAGTCACATTAAAAAGTTTAAGAATAGTTTTTTATGTACAAATGAAAATAACTTTCAAGGTGTAAAGAAAAAAATACAGATTCATTTAATAATGAATGATTGAAGAATCCAAAATTCAGTAGAGGAGATTAGGATTTAGGATAAAGCTGTAAAATAAGGTTATATTTTGAATGTTGTGGTACAAATCTCTTTTTGGCATTTGGATAAATATCTCAATGTGTCTAAAATCAGTTCATCATTTCTGCCCAGATTCCCTTCTTCTTCTGTATTTCTTTTTTTGTTGTTGTTACTGGCTTGATTTTCCTTCAAATCATCTAATTTTGACATTCTGGTGTTATGTTTTATTTTCCCCTCTATTCGTCTTCCATATTAAATCAACTGTTTATTTCTTTCAACTCTACTGCTAATAGGTCATTCGTGTTCGTATCCATTTTAAAAATTGTTTTAAGGTATTGGTTTTTTTTTTTTTTAAATAGTCTTTAAAAAATGCCAGGCAAGTAGAGGAGTACTGTGAAGTTGTAAAGTCTTCAGGTGTGGATAATCATTTGGAAATGAGAAGTGGGGGTGGCAGAGTAATTAATTTGTGGTTGATGAAATTTTAAGAAATCAATGCACTGAAAAGCTAGAGTGGAATCCAGGCATAGGGATAGAAAAGCTAAAAACAGATGTGTGGCAGGCATATGTGGGTAATCATGAATAATATTTTGGATGATAGGGGTGTATTTTAGAACAAGAATGTATACTGCTGCTGACAAGCAGAATTATCGAACTATAAAAAATGATGCCAAAGATTTATCTATCTGGGGTGGAAATGAATTGAGAAAGTAGTTTCAATCAATGTTTTACCAATCTTTAGACATATTATTAGCAAGTTGTTTAGTTATTGAAATATAATGTTGGATTTTGTTCATTTTTTTTTCAAATAATGGTAAAGTTTTTATTGTTATGGAAAAGGAAGCTTAAGAGACCAATGCATATTAAGAAGCATAGTGGTTCAGTGGTTTGGTTATCAAGATAGGACAAATTTAAGAACTTTGTTTAAGATCTGCATCATAGGGACGCCTGGGTGGCTCAGTTGGTTAAGATCTGCATCATAATGTAAGTTCAGTGAATCATTGAATTGATGCTAGAATCGTCCCCTGTTGTGTTAGTTTTTATTGCTGTATAACAGACTACCACAAACTTAGCAGCTTTAAAAATCCATTTATTACTCATGATTCTGTAAATTAGAAGTCTGAGATGACATGGCTGGGACCTCTGCTCAGGGTCTCAGAAGGCTGAATGCAGGGTACTTGGCTGGCTTTGTTCTCCTCTGGATTCCAAGATGAGACAGGAATCCCCACAATTCCTATTATTGGCAAAACTCAGTTCCTTGCAGTTGTCCTAAAGATGTACCCATTTCCTTGTTGGCATCAGCAGGAGGCTGCTCTTACCATCTGCATTCTTCCTTAACTGGCTCCCTCCATGCTCAGAGCACTGAGTCCCTCTCATGCTTCAGATGGCTTTGACTCCTTCTGCCATCAGTTGGAGAAAGCTCTCTGTTTTTAAAGGCCCATGTGATCAGAATCAGGCCCACCTGGATAATCTCCCCAATCTTAAAGTTCACTGTGCTACAGAGCATACTATAATCACAGAGATGATATTCACATGGTTTGAGGGAGACATACATCTTTAGTGTAGGGGGGTGGATTTTAGAAATCTTGTCTGTCATACCTGAGTGATGTCAGCAATGGAATAGTGAGGTTGTGAGTTACAATGCAATCTAATAAGAACAGTAGACAGAATGGAGTTGTTCCTCCTATTGGGTCTGTAGATTCACTCTTGTCTCATTTTAAATTGATTTAAATTAAAAAAACAAATTGTAGCGGAAAAGCAAAAAAAACCCCCTCTATTTCTAAGACTAGAGCACCCTGATTAAATGAAGGTTGTTAAAATGGGAATTAATAATTTTCAAAGAATTAACATCAAAATCATATAGGACGACATTTAACAAAGTCAATATGGAGAAATTTTTAGCAAATTTGAAAGCAATGAAGTCACCAACATTTAATACAAGTATTGTCATGATGCCAGTAGATTGTATACATATTGGCCAAAGGACTATAGTGAGATAAAATATCTTACCATTCTTAGCTGTTTTCAAGGAGAGGCATAAGAATGAAATCCTGGATTGCCATGAAATTTTATGGCTTAAAAGAAATTGTGAATTGGAAAATATTGCTTTCGTAAGAAAACACTTCTCAATAAAATTAGTGGCTTTTTCCTAAGATTTTTCTTAGCAACATGTATACATACTACTGCCTTCTGACCCCATACTTTGTGCTCTTATTAATGCTCTTAAAAACTCATAGGAAGAATTTTTTTGCCAAAAAAATTTGGGCAGATTATAGCTAAATATATAAACAATTAAAATTTAAGAAAGTTTCATGTAAGTCACATTTAAATGCACACACATAATGATTTGATCCCATGAATATATCCTTTGGGAATGTTATTGGATGTTTCATTCTGAGAGAACATATAAAATGAATTACTAAAAAATACTCGAGTAACTGTGTTTTTGGATTGAACCATAATTAGGGATCTTACTTTTTCTGCTTAGCAATGGACAAATAATTTGAAAAGTTTTAAGATATTGAGCTGAAATTAAGTGAATTCCCATCTCCATTTTCTCTTAGGAAATTTGGTGGATAAGGGAAAAGGACAAAAGTTATTTAGAAGTTATAAGGGCTGGAAAATTATGGATTATTAGAAGAGCCTTATTTTAATGTGTGTCACATTTGACTATAATATAAAATAAGCTAACTTTAATGAGATCCAATTTATTAATTTTAAGGAATATTATAAAAGTATTTGAGCTTTTTGTTTTTTGAAATTTAGTATTGTTATTATATTGGTCCTGACAAATCTAGTCTGATTATTATCTATTAATCTTTTCTAGAATGGTAAAGCCAAAGCCTAATTATGTTATAAATTGGTATCATTAATATGCCATGTAGAAATAGAATCCTTTTTCTTCTTTCCCCTTTTCATTCTTAGAGAGATAACTCTTTTTTCTTTTAATTTCACAGTCAGATTTTTTTCTTATCATAGTATATAATACCATGACTGTGTTCTTATTTGTGAGAAATTTTATTTAATTTCCTCATTTAAAATGCTTATATGAATCAAATTTAATTATTTATCAGCATGTATAATTTACTTCTATTTAGAGCAAATCTTAAGTACAGAAAAACTCATTAATCAAAATGTTATTAAGTCAGAATGTGTAAATACTCAACTTGGACCTAATTGGAGCTAACCTTCTGTAAAGGTTACAGATGTAACCATCTGTAAAGATGTAATTAAGACATATTTTATTTTTATGTGGAACAGGCATAGAGGAAAGGGAAATGTTTAGCCTGATAGAAAAATCTAATTTTTCCTTAGTTCTTCCATATTTTGTATCTTAGCTTTCAAAATATATCTTTTAAAATATGTAAAATATAGACCATTGCAAAACAACATAGAACATCACAAAGAAATACATAACTTTTCACTAAAGCAGTGTTTAACTTTCCTCATTCATTGATTCAATCATTAAACATTTATTGAGCACCAGCTATCTTCCGGGCACTGTGTAAAAGGTAATAATAATAGAAATACCAATAGAAAATACTTATTGAGTAGCTGCTGTATGCCAGATCATTTGCTGAACTCTTAACATGCATTATTACATTAAGTCCTTACCACACCCCATTAGACAGGTGCCATTATTACCTACATTTTTGTGATAAGAGGACCAAAGCATATGTGATTAAATAACTTATCCAAAGTCACAGCTATTTCTAGGTCCAGAATATACAGAGGGTAGTCTGACCCCAGAGGGAAAAATTATCCTATTATAGTAACCATTATACTAACAACAGTGAAAGAAAATACAGTCCCACACTCATCAGATGTATATCCTGTTTACTAGAGACAACATTAAATAAATAACAAGGAAATATATAATTACAATTCGTAATATATTTTTAATGAAGAAACATGATAAAGAATTCTGGGAAGGCCTAATTTAGGTAGAGAGGTGAGAGAGGTTGTTTCTGAGACTTTAAGTAGAGTGAGTGGGAATGAGGTAGGACACGAACTGGAAGGAAGGAGAGGTGGCACTTCCATCTGGGGAGATGAGTACGGAAAAAGGTCCTCAGGTGGAAAGAGCATGGTACATTGAGGAACTGAGGGAAAGTCAGCAAAGGGGAGACTGGCATGAAATGAGGTAAGGCAGGTAAGGTTAAGTTTTATTTGAAGTTCATTGGAAAACAATCTAAGGATTTTCAATCTTTAAACCATTGTTCACGGCATAATTTGAAGAACAGATGATAAGGGGAAAGAGGGCTTTGCAGGGAGACCAATTAGGATACTACTGCAGGAGATCTGGTATGAGAGTTTTGGCTTTGACTAGGTTAGTAGCAGTAGAAATAAGGATAAATGAATTAAATTAAGTACTAGTGAAAACAAAGGTAACAACTGATGTGGGTGTATGGAGATGGTGGTGGTGATGAGGGAGAGCGACATGGGTGGGAAAAAATGGAGGAAGTAAAGAAGACCAAGAAGAAATAACCAGAGAACTATAGAAAAACTGGAGAATGGTGTAAAAAAGCCTAGGGAGAGCATGTTTAAAGAAAGTTTTCAATTATGTCAAAACCTCCTTAGAAATAAAGAAAAAGGATGCTGAACATTTTCCATTATGTTTGCTAACATGGACGTTATTAATAGCTTTTGCAGGAAGAGTTTTAGTGGAATAATAAGAGCTAATGGCAGATTAGAGAGGC
Source organism: Mellivora capensis (assembly GCA_004024625.1). Classification (NCBI taxonomy): domain Eukaryota; kingdom Metazoa; phylum Chordata; class Mammalia; order Carnivora; family Mustelidae; genus Mellivora; species Mellivora capensis. The sequence continues at coordinate 127,617 of PISX010002727.1, forward strand.
AGTTAAGAAGTAAGTGGACACATCTTGGATGGACAATTCTTTTGAGAAGGTTGACTGTCAAAGGCATTAGCAGGGAAAGGATATAAAGTCAATGACTTAATGGACTTAAGAAGTAGATGAAAGGACACAAATTATTTGTTACTTCTCCAATTGGAAAATAGTTTCTAATTTTCTTCCCCTTGATTTTGGGCAGACTTTAGTGATTTACTGAGCATTAGAATGTGGCAAAAGTGATGTTCTGGGGCTTCTGAGGATAAGTCATTAAAACGTTGCACCTTCTAGTGGGTTTCCTGGGATACTTGCTCTTGGATCCATGAACCATCATATGAAAAGTCTGAGAACTGAGAAGACCATACATTGAAGAAGCCTACACTAGTCACATGGAGAGAGTACATAAAGAGCCCCATCTGTTCCAGCCACCCAGTGTAGGCAACAGACCTTGAGTGAAGAAGCCATCTTGAATGTTGCAGCCTTAGCAGATGAAATGTGGAAAAGAAACAAGAAACAAAGTCAACAGCCATTAAGGAGGCTCCAGGCATATGGCCTCAGCTGAACTCTCAAACCATCTCAACCCTGCTGAGACCTCAGTTACTATGGAGCAGAGACAAGCCATTACCACTGTACTCTGCCCAAATTCTGGATCCACATTATATTGAATGTAATAAAATAGTTACTGTTTTATGTCACTACCGTGTTGGGAAGTTTTTTCTTTTTTTATAATAATAAATAACTAGAACAACCTCACACATTGTCATTCCTTAGTAAATATCATTTAATTTAATGATGCAATTCACAGAAATTCAATGTATTAAAAATTTACAGAAGGACATGTTTAAAAGTAGACATAATTATGTGCAAATTAAAAGTTTCTTAATATAATATACAATTCAGCATTACAGTCATTTATTTAACTGAGCGTTTACCCTACTAGTCAACATTAGTGAAAACTTTTATATTCATAAATGATTTATACTCAAATTATTTAAACTTCATATGTATTTCAAGCAACTTTTTAAATTTCCAGATTTTGAGAAAGACCCTGCTTTGACTTGATACACACTCACTCCCCGGCATTATTCTAAGTACTTCACGTGTATCAAACCATTTAGCCTAAGAGCAACCATGCCGAATATGAATTTTATATTCATTTTACAGAAGAGCAGACTGAAACACAAAAAAATTCCATAATATCATCAGAGTTGTATAGCTAATACCTGCCCAAACAGAGTTTTGAGTCCAGGCAGTCAAAGGGTTCCAGAGCTTGTAGTTTTAACTACTTAGCCATATGACAAAGACTCCTGATTGCCTTAAAGTAGTGACAGGACTACTTTCCTCCCCTTCCCCACCCCACACACATTTTGATTGGGTCCTTTCCTCTGACATCTGGTTGAGAAAGAGTGGGTTGAATGTAATGCTTGACTTTCAGGATGGGAGGAAGTGAAGGATAATTCTGGAAGTAGGAGCCCTTCACAGACTGGTTATAATAGTGAGATCCTAAGGGGAAGGACATGAATCCCATGGTTGCATCCCATTTCATGGGAGGGATGAATCAAGGGAACTTCCTCTTTCTTATCTCAGCCTAGGTCCAACTCTCACGTCTTCGTATTCCCTGGAGGATTGATGTTCTAAGCCTGAGTCAGTTTTGATATGTGTTTAAGATATCATATCTGCTCCAATACAAAATCTCAGAGCAATTTTACTCGAAGTTTCCTATACATTTTAGCTATGCTATGTGAAGTCTGAATGTTAAGTCACACAGCTAAGTAGAAATTAATTGGTAAGCTTTGCAGGGTTGCATATACTCAATATTTACAGCCAAATTAATAAATACAACACCTCTTCTTTCAAAGTAGGTGTACTCATTTATCTATCGATGCATAGTGCTCTTCAGGAAGGTCTTGGCAGCTTTTGACCTTCTTCAGCAACAATATCTTACATCGACCTTCAAGGAAATGACACTGGACTGTTACCAAAGCTTTGTTATGTACTACCCAGAAATATGACTCTCAGTGGTGAATTCTTGTGACTTTCTTTCAATGGATTATTCCCATCAGGAGAAGCAGTGTGTGTTAGAGGTGACTACTGATCGAGCTGGCAGGTGATAATTCTTTAGAAGAAAAAGCAACTTGAAATTTTTTGATTTTTGGGTGATTTTATCCCAAAGTGATATACGAAATTAAAATATCTTTTTAAGGGGCGCCTGGGTGGCTCAGTGGGTTAAACCCTCTGCCTTCGGCTCAGGTCATGATCTCAGGGTCCTGAGATCGAGCCCCGCGTCCGGCTCTCTGCTCAGCGGGGAGCCTGCTTCCTCCTCTCTCTCTGCCTGCCTCTCTGCCTACTTGTAATCTCTGTCTGTCAAATAAATAAATAAATCTTAAAAAAAAAATATCTTTTTAAAAATAAAAATTGTGGGGCACCTGGGTGGCTCAGTGGGTTAAAGCCTCTGCCTTCAGCTCAGGTCATGATCCCAGGATCCTGGGATTGAGCCCCGCATTGGGCTCTCTGCTTAGCAGGGAGCCTGCTTCTCCCTCTCTCTGCCTGCCTGTCTGCCTACTTGTGATCTCTGTCAAATGAATAAATTAAAAAAAAATTGTATGCAGAGTATAATGCCTGTTCTTTCATACATTTATTTACTTATAGGAGTAAGGGTACTCCTTCACCAAATAATGTTTTCAAACAATGTTTCAGATTAATTCAGATGTAATTTCTTAAATAATAACATTTGTGATCAACAGCACTTCACCATCGAGCATAACTGTATTGTAACTCTCTCTGGGGACAGAAGGTGTTGCTATAAAAGTGTATGGTGGCAAATGTGAATTTATCATATGGAGGAAACATAGCGATGAAGAGGAAAATGAGGCCATCCAATATGGGCATATAGGCAAATGTGCAACAGAGCAGGGGATAAACAAGTCATAAAAGGAAAGCCAGCTTCTCTCAGGGAACTAAGATGATGGTGATAAGGTCAGGATATAGTATCTGGAGACTTCTGTAAATAAAGATTTGACAAATTTTTATTGATGGGTATTTTAAAGTTTTCTCCCACTCTCTTTTCATATCAAGCAAAGACGAAAATTTTTACTTCTTCAAAGAAACCTTTAGTCTCTAGACAATAAGTTTCATATCGTTAAAAATTTACATAGGTTTGTTTTTTTTAATTTACATGGTCTTCTAACTCAACTACTTAAATAGTGTAAGAGTCTGCTCTCTGGTATTATCTGCTCTCAGATGCTTTTGCTAAAGCTCCTGTTTCAGAAACAATTAAAAAAAAAATTTAGGAGAAAATGGCCTGTAGGTGTTTGCCATTAATTTTCTAACTGGGGGTATCCCCAACCAGGGAAGGCACGGGGTTGCACACACGGTTAGTTGCCTGGTCACGTGCATTCCCAGACATATGCCAACCCTGCTTGGCCATGTGGGCTGTGTTTCCTGGAAAGAGCTCCGTTTCAGCCTTGGGGTAAATCTTGATTAGTTTAAACCAAATATGGTGATTAATTCCATCTAGTTATTGATTTAGGCGTGTGCATGTCACACACTTCTGGTCAAGGAGATATTAAAGAAAGTCATCCGGGGCTGTGTCAGTTCTTAATTTATTGCCTCTGAGCTCTGAACACACCTTTCCATACATGCTCTCTGATAACTGAATTTCTTTAACCATTTCCCTTTAAAATAAGTATAATGTTAAAATTTTCAGTAGAGGGCGCTAGAGAGACACTGCAAGAGCGAGAGTTTTCCCGCAATTTGCAGCCTGAGCTGGGCGTGTGGGGGTACTGGGTGGAACTCGACTCTGGTCCTGAACGCGATCTCTTTGGGATATTGTAGCCTCAGCCTGGCGATAGCCTGGGGATAACCTGGCTGGCCAACGTTATGATCCCGAGGCGTGAGCGTCTGGGCTGAGGGAATCTGCCCATTGAGAAAGCTCCTACTCCAAGCCACTCCCTTCCAGCCGTCAGGCTCTGAAGTCTCCTCACCTCTCCCCCAAAGCAAGCCTAGGCTTCCACTGGACGCTCAGGCCAAGGTAGCTGACCCCTCTGTTCCCCTACCTCCATCGGGTAGGGGGCTGCTGTACCCAGCAGCTACAGACTGGAGCAGGCCTGTGTTAAACTAGTCAACCTCCTGGCTATCTGGTGGCTTAAACGCAGCTTTTTCAAGGCCTGCATTGCTTCCAAGTTTGTCTTTCCTTGCATACCCTCCATATAAAGGTTCCTTAGTTACTGTTTTATTGTAGCTAATTATTCCTTTAATAACATTCCCATATTTGATCTACTATGGGATTTCTATCTCCTGTTTAGATCCAGGCTGCGAGAGGGGGTATCAGGGATAGAAAAAGCATAAAAATCAATGAGTGGGGTTACTTTGTGTTTTTTTGGTCTCAGAATGTTAATACATACAGTCTGTGGAATTTCAGCAGTCATCTTTGGCCAGTGGAAAGAGACAAATAGAAAGATCCTGAATTTTTGATTGCTTAGCTCTGCTATTGAGTTAAATAGCCTGGTACTGTCCTACCTGCAGACTTATGTAAGAAGAGTCAGAGAAAAATATGGACTTCCGCTTATTGCTCATCTTTAGTGCGATTCCCCCACAATGCTCAAGGACACCTGTTAATCTAAGAAAATGAAGGTGAGACGCGACATATCTCATGGAGTGTGAGGGAAAGGAGCCCCTCAACATAAGGTTGTGAGCCCCAGAAACCAGAACTCTCAACAAGCTACCTCCAGGTGAATGGTATCCTTGACACTTCCATTCTTGACCCTGCCATGCAATATTGTTATAACTGATGACCTTCTGTTCAGAAAATGTCTATATTTGATTTTATTTAAAAAATCCGAAAAATAAATGTCAGTTATTGATTATACCTTTTTGAAAGCCCTAGAAACCTCCAAAGATAAAGCACAAAACTCAAGAACTGAGTTTGAGAGGCTATTTATTTTACAATGGGGGCCAGGAACCTGAAAATTAAAAATGAAGAGAGCGGCTTCCTTTCGTGAATTTATTGAGAGCTGGTCTACGTTTTTGCAGTCTTTGCTTCTGTTATCTTTGTTGCTTACTTCTTTGGAGGGAAATAAAGAACTCCTAAAACAATATTGATGATTGGTCTCTGTGGTCCTGTTCTCCTTGACCTGCCTCACGTCTATGTCTGAGTGGTGATGGATTAAGCAAGGACCATTGCTATTGACCTGATCAGGACTCTTCACAAGTGGTCTTGATTTCTCACACCTCAGCATGGCCAATCCCGAGTCTCTCTTCAGGAGACAGGCCTCTAGTCTTAAAATCATTAAGGTCAAGATGGAACAAGAGGCTTGCTTACTTCTCACTTCCCTTTGTGCAGAGAACAATAACTGTACCCTAATTGTGCCTCAGGTTCTTAAAAAAGAATTAATGAATGCTTGACTTATCGTTATCAAGTCTTAACATTTTTGCATTGTGTTCCCATACACTTTTTTTTATGTCTAGGAATTTAACCTGAAAATTATGGATGTATATAATATTTTAGCTGTAGAGAATAATTATAAGATTACAAGTCAAGGGGCACCTGGGTAGCACAGTCCTTAAGTGTCTGCCTTTGGCTCAGGTCATGATTCCAGAGTCCTGGGATCGGGCCCCGCATCAGGCTCCCCGCTCAGTGGGAAACGTGCTTCTCCCTCTCCCTCGCCCCTTGCTTGTGTTCCCTCTTCTGCTGTCTCTCTCTCTGTCAAATAAATAAATAAATAAATAAACTAAAACAAAACAAAAAAACCAATTACAAGTCAATAAATACACAGATACATGGAATGTATCTCTATTTAGCAATATATATTTACCAGTCCTTAATAATATTGCTTTTGCAAAATATTTGATCATCTATGAAAATATTTATCTTTAGTGTCCGGTCAAGTTCCAAATGAGAGTGGTATGCTATATCTCCATCATCTCAGGTCGTGTGTGTTTACATGTGCCATATGTAAATCCCCATCTATAGAAGCTACATCATTTATGAAATTTATCATCCTTGCCATCCGTCCCTTCTCCTCCCCTTCTTCCTCCTGTACCTCCCTCTACTATCCACTAAAATCTTAACAATGCTACTATCTTGGAGTTAAGATTATCCCTGACAATTATATTGTCTTCTCTCTTCTTGCCTATATTTTGCAATTTTTCTCTAATTGTATGTAATTTGGCTTGTTCTCTTACTCCTACACAACTTCCTGTAATGACTCATGATTAGAACTTCAGAAGCCTCAGAAATATTCTTAGCCATAAATATTATAATAAAAAAGCTCATTCTGTCTGAATTATTAGTGGTTTCATACAATTCAACTGGTTCTCAGTTTACACAGACTCTGAGAGCTGGAAAAACCTTTAACCAAACCAGTCCCTCATCTTAAGGGGAGTAAACTGAAACCCAGAGAGCCTGACACTCAATCAAGGCAACGTGAGATGTCACAGAGTTGGTGGTAAATCCAAGATTCTCACCGTGCAATGGCTTTTATGATGACGATACGAATTTGTTTGAAATTACTTTGTTTTATTTCAGTGGCTGTTGGAAAACATTCATGGCTAATACACACTTACTTAAGTATGACAACAGAGTTACCATCTCTAAATCAGAATATTTAAAATGAATGAAGAAGTCATAATTCTGATACATATGATAAATTAAAATATGCTATGCTCAGAATAGCTTCAAATGGTGCATTTAATGTTCTTTCATTTTGAAAGGGGAACTTATCAACACTGTCTATTATAAAAAGAGAATCTGACAGAAGATCCTGTGCTAGCAAAATTCAAGCTGTAACCTTCACCCCTTAAGAATGGAATGTCAAGGGACGCCTGGGTGGCTCAGTTGGTTGAGCGGCTGCCTTCGGCTCAGGTCATGATCCCAGCGTTCTGGGATCGAGTCCCACATCGGGCTCCTTGCTCAGCGGGGCCTGCTTCTCCCTCTGCTTCTGCCTGCCACTCTGTTTGCCTGTCCTCGCCCTCTCGCTCTCTCTCTCTCTGACAAAAAAAAAAAAAAAAAAATCTTAAAAAAAAAAAAGAATGGAATATCAATATATCGAGAGAGTCTTCTCAGCAATTGTTACCTTTTAGATCAAAATTCATTATAAAAATCAGATACAAGCTTCAAATAATTTTTATTTTATTGTAATGGGTGTATGGGTAAAAAGAATTGTTGCCATGGTTGAGGTACAGTAGTCGTTTTAACTTGCTCCGACTACATTTTTTTGTCTTTGCAAAAAAATCTCTGTGCATCCTGTCTGCCTCCTTCCACCCAACACACACAAATTGGCAAGCTAGACCAGACCATTCTCTGTAAACCTGCACCACAGAAATTTGCAAACATCTCCCTTTGAGCTCCTGGTTCCCTGATTTCCAGTTATTTGATCCGGTTCAGTCTGGCATGTTGCTTGTGTTTATACAGTGTAATAAGACATCTGCTGCCCACCAGAACTCATCATGATCTGTGGCACTTCCCAGCTGACTGCTATCCTATTTATATTAATTGAATGCAGTGTATTCTGCATACACTGGTGATTATCCTCATTCATTTCAGTTCCTAAAGACTCAGGATTCCTCTACGTGCTCTTACAACATTGCTCTACTCATTTGGCTCCAATTAGCTTCAGCTAACGAAAATACATTACAATAAAACTCTCGTTAGCCATTCTGTTTCTTGTGACATAATTTGTGAGCTTTTAGCCCTTGAAAGTAAAGACATTGGGAATTAAGTTATGGTATCTTTTGTGGGGCTGAGAAATATTAATTGCAGGCATCTGGGCTCACTTCCTTAAAGAAGATTTGTGATTTCTATTTAACTAATAAATGTTGACATAATTGAAGAGCTATAAGCTCCATATGTTGGACTTTCTGAAGAAGTTCTGATTATACCCTTGTTCAGTTAAGTAAGAAAATGCTTTGACATTAATACTATGTTGTGGTTTATTTGCACTTAATATTTTAAATTGTATTGAGTGGTTAAAGAACTCATCCAAAAGAGAATTGTTGGGAATTTATTAAAAGATAAAAATTATCTCCCAATTATAAAAAAGTGTCATTAGTTAGGGGACTTATATATAGAGAACTTATATATTTTTTAATTAAATTTTTCTCAGTGAACTGATTTTTCCATTCTAGTATCCTGTTTTAGCTCTAGAGTCTTGGATCAGACTCTAATAGCTTTTATTTTAACGATAATAGTCTTTGCAATGATGTCTTTGAGTAATGGTGATTATTTCAAAGAATCTTTTTATATATTATCAAGACACCTGAAGAAAATTAAGAATGGATCATAATAGATCCTACAACAAATTACATTGCCTTATTTATTAATAAAAAAGTTACAACCAAGAAGTTCAGCAATTTTCCTGTCTTTTAGACTGGTGTTTGCATATTACACAACTGTCCTTCATGGTATAAAATCTGGATTTTGATCTGTTTTGAAATATAATCAATTATCATATATTAGTCTGAGGAAATTTCATTGCTAAATTATAACCCCAAGCAAAAAGTCTTTCTACTTATCACTCCTTTGAAAGTTTTAGTTTTTAAATGGTGTTCTCATTTCATTTTACGTTTTTCCCCTTCCATCCCAAACTTGAAAAGACAAGGCCAATCATAGTCAAATACCGTAAAAGTTGTGCTCCCATGGTTTTTATGTAAAGTTAATAAAATAAATAAGAGGCAGCTGTGCATTTCAGGAAATCACTCCATTGAGGGGTTCTGGGAATATTACAACCACAAGTGTGAAGCTGGACTCACCAGAAACCCTCCATGGAATTACAGCTCAATAAATCAAAATTTGCTCCCTTTTACCTTTACAATAAAATTCTTCATTCTATGTAGTGCCTACCTGTGACAGCATTCCTACTGGTATCTTTTTAGCTATCAAAGAACTTCTCTTTTCCTGTTCCACCAGCTTGGAATTTTTTGGGGGGAGAACTTTGCTGTGTCCTTGATTGCAGTGAGTCTCAAATATTTAGGGTCTAGGGACCATGGCATGGTAATAAATCCCTCTCACTTGCCACGACCAAGTATGAAAGAGAGAATGAATATGAAAACCATGAGGCATTTTGATAACATTTCATGGAGGCATATAATAAATACATCCATGCCTGATTGTAATATCATACATGTTATTAGGTCCATGGACCAGCAGGTAGACCACCTAGAAGCCCCTGCCCTGTTTTTGACACTGTTGCTAGAATGATAAATACAAAAAGTCTGGATTTTGTCTCCTTTATTTTATAATTTCCCAGCCCTATTTTCCACAAGATTTTCAGCATGACCCTAAACCTAACCTACATGCATTGAATTACTGAGTGAACTTGCTGGAACTTTTGGCAAATGCATATCATTCTGCTTGGAATCTTCTCCAGTCACAAATAGAGAATTGGAACTTTTTGACATGTCATGTTTTTAGAAGACTGTCCCTTATATCTCCTGCAGAGATATTCTCAGAAGATCCTGCAGAGAGTTCTCAGAAGAACTCCCTCTTCTGAGTTCCCATAGCATTCTATACATGTCAGAAACCTAACCCATATTTCATTCAACCGGAGAATCCTTTTCAACACAGCACTTTAGGTAGCTACTAACATTCAACTGTTCAATACATGAACTTACATCTAAACCTCCATTCTCACTATTGTGAATAGTCCTTTTATTACTTTTTAAAAATGCTGTCTATGCTCACAGTTACACAAGCACATAAACCAAAAAATTGGTACAAACTGAGGGAATCACTTGTTAGTGGTGAAAAGAGTTGAAATACATGATCGAAGAGCTGAGTGAGATTAAGGGATCTGCAGGATCCATTCAAGCAAGACTTAGACATGGAAAAACAAATTTTTTCTTTCCAAATAAACAGAAAACTGCTATAGCAATGAGTATGCTCCCCTGTGTGAGGCCAGGATCTATCGCAGAAGAGCAGGGGAGGGCGGACGTTAGCTGCCATAATGCTGAAAGGAAACTAGACCAGTTGATTATGAGCTCCCTGAAGGTGGTGACAGTTTTCTATGTTTTATTTTGTGGGTGTGGGCATACTGTGGGCATATAGTGAAGGACACCTGAAAAAAACACTGTGAATAACTGTATCTGTGGGATGAATAAAAAAAATTGTAGTGTAGGACCCTGTTTTAGGTCACATAGTGAATACACACTTTTTTGTCCATTAACACTGGACAAAAAAAGTTGTGTGAGAACAACTTCTGGTCTGGGGACCAACTTTCATCAGAAGAAAAGAGTATACTTATCTTTGTAAATATTCTCTAGCTTTTCTGAGGTCTGTTGATTCCCTTGGATACAAGAATAATGGGACTATATCATCTTCCTAGAGTTCATACCACTCTAGTAGGAGAGTTAGTGGAAGATGAAGTTAGATTCGGGAGGCACAGTCCAGATTAGATAAGTGACCCATCTCTGTAGGAGGTGTCTGCTGGAGGATTTATTGCAGGATAGGGCTTTTACCCGGGACATTGTTCATGCATATGATCTGACTTCTATCCTGAGATAATCTTGGTATTATTCTTTCTTTAGACAGAGTTCTCCATTGTGGATGATTTTGACCCTTCACGGACATTTGCCAATGTCTGGAGACATTTCTAGTTGTCACACTGGACAGGGAGTGTTATTGGCATCCGGTGGATAGAGGTCAGTGATGCTGCTAAACATCTACAATGCAAAGGACAGTCCCTTGCAACACAGAATCATTGGGCCCCAAATGTCAATAATGCAATGTCGAGAAACCCTGCTTTAGCATGGATCTAGTTTTGGCCTGGCTCAGATATTTGGGTTTTCATTCCTTTATAAGATTATGCCTACTATGGTGAGTGCTGTGAAGTGTAAACCTGGCGATTCACAGACCTGTACCCCTGGGCCTAATACATTATATGTTAATAAAAAAATAAAAAAATAAAAAAAATCAAACAGCAACAACAACAACAATGAAAAGATTATGCCTAAATAGGGAAGCATAATTCTTCCACCTCCCATTTTTATTGACATATAATTGATATACAAAACTGCATATGTTTAGGGTGTATAGCATAATAATTTGACTCCTATATATTGTGAAGTGATTACCACAAGAAGTTTAGTTAATATCCATGGTCTCATTATAGATACAAAACAGAAAGAAAAAAAAGTTTTTTTTTCTTGTGATGAGAACTCTTAGGATCTATTCTTTTAACAACTTTCAAATATACCATACAACATGACAACATGACAATTCTAGTCATCTAGAATTGATGTAATGTACCACATCTAGTCAATGTGGTACATTACAACTAGTACTTTGTCTTAAAACTGGAAGTTTGTATCTTTTGACCATTTTCATCTAATTCCCCACCTGAAATAGAATTCTGTAATGTGTTTTGGAATGACAATAATTTTTGTTAAATATAGCATTGATCATTTTCTTTCCTTGAAAGTAAAATCTTTAAATACTTAAAATTAAATGGTTTTGGAGATATTTTAAATGAAACAGAAACTGACTAATTGAACTGAAAAGGCTTTGAAAGAAACTTAACTGACTTCCCTCAACTGGAATCTCGGACAGTAACTGGGTTGCCACTATGAGCAGTATTCACAACCTGAACCTTCAGAATATGAAATGGAGCCCTTGAGGCTAATATAGGAGATGAACTCGTAGTGGTTTGGATTTCATTATGCTTAATAACTATGATAAATGCCAGTCATGGATTCTCGCAAATTCAATCCTGGGAAAATTTCCATAAAGATGTGACTCAGGTAAAACAAATGTGTTTTAAGTATCTAATCTATAGTGAACAATTTGCCCTATCCCCGAGGAATGAAACAATAATTTCAAACACATGTCTGGGTAACTGGACAGTAAAGACAATATGAGGATTGTCATAGTAACTTGTTTAAGAAAACAGTATTCATTTGTAGTCTTACCAGCAGATTCTCCTCAGATGGTAAAATGGTACACCCGTGAGGAGAGGCATGGATTAGCTCTCAAGGGCGCCTTCCCTTCCCCCCACTCCAGACTACCTCCTGCCAAAACGAAGAACCGGCAGCTCTGTGTAACTACCTCATAGAGCCCCAGAGTGATGACTTAAGCTTCCTGACTCACAAGAGAAGCCCGTGCCTGGAGCCTGGAGTCAGGAGTCAACTTTCTCCTCCCACCTCTCACCTAGGGGTGGGGGATCTCCTTTCTTTCCCCTGAAGTGTTTATGAGGAAATCCTAGTGGCTTTGACATTGAAACCATGCAACTGTTTGCCTATTGAAAACTGGAAGAAGGGAAACAACACAGTCTGACACAGTAATTATAAGGTGATTGAAAAAAAAATCTGTTTCAATGCCAGAGGACATACAAGCTGTTTCTCTTCCAAATATCTTGATGATTTAGATACAAAACATTTCTCTTATATTTAAACTTAGAGTAACATCAGCTGAAAACTTCAGTTTCTTTCATCTGAATACATAGGTTTCTATGATGCGGTGCAGGAGAGGGAGTGGGTAATGGCTGAAGGGGAGTTTAGAGAGTGAGGTAAACACCCCAAGTCAAGCTTGTGTACTGCCTTGGTGCACAATGTGATGGAGCCATTACTGGCTCCCTAATATGCTTGAATCTGGACTCACAGGAAAAACAGAATAGAAAGATTTTTTTTTCTTTAATGAAATAGCTGGAAGCTCCTTGAGAGCATGTGTTTTGAATCACCACAGGTGATGGATGCTACTAGTATAAATGGATTAACTACCTCAATCCTTATAATGAGATTAGAACCAAGGGCAGGAACTCCTTCATGGAGGCATGATTCCCAGCCAGGAGGAGATGTGATTGAGACTTCTGCCACAAAGTCTTTTTTTAGGGAACAGGCAGTCCTGACAGGATTCCCTACTCATATTAGTTAGGCTGGACAGGACTTAGGTCCTCCCTTTCTGCCTTCCTTGTCCTGGAGTCCCAGGTTTTACTTCTTTCCCTCCAGCTTGTTCCTCTCTTTCCAACTATAGCTTTGTTGGACCAAAGGGCGAGGAAAGGAATTTCCTCTAGTCTTGTAACAGAGGGGATTGGCTGGAGGTGAAATCTGGTGTTTAGTCTGGAACTCACTACTTAACCACAAAGCCAGAAAGCCCGGGAAGGCCAGAGCTAAGACCATCTTTGAGATGTTCCACCTCCACAGTATCCTCTTCTCAGTCTTCGACAATGCCTCTAGAAGAAGAGATGGAGCAGGACTCTTCCTGAGAGAGAGTGCAAGGGCCTGGTCCTCTGGACTCACTCACGCCATCTTTCCATTTGGGGAATTCCACAGGTGAGTTCAGCCCCTCCACAGACTCTAACGGACCTTCTCATAGAAGCTCTATTATAATTTACCTAACTGTTAGTGAAACAGGAAAGACATTAAGTAGTGGCAACTTCCCTTGCGTAGGTGAGGGTAGGGGATGGGGAATGATTTCTTTTTCCAAAGGAAAATAATTACCTTCAACATTTTGTATTTTTTTAAAGGATGGAGAAATTTTTTAGTGATTGCTTTATTGTTTTAATTTCTTAAAAATTCTACCCCCCCCCCACTGTAAAGATGCGTCACTTATTGGCAATTTTCTTCACTTGTTTGAGGTAATGTGCCATTCTTCGTGATTGTGGCAACTTTGAAAATTGTACTTTATTGGAAATTTGCCAGCCACCAGCATCCCAATTTTGACTGGGCCCTTCCTCCCACCTTCATCTGTTCTTTGCTTTGTTCTGGGGAGATGGGGCAGCTGGCTCAGACTTTCGGAGTTTTTTCTTTTGATGAATGAGCACTCCAGTTTTCTTCTCCATGAAAGTTGTTACAGTTACAAACCACTTCATCCCACTGTTTCAATTTCAAAGTAAAAGGAAGTTTATGTTAATATATAATGTAATGAGAAGATACTAATGAAATCTGTCATAATGGACTGATGCTAACTTATGAACCTGATAAAAAATAAAGAATGGTAGAATGAGAACTGAGGATCTAAGTTGCCTGGGAGACAGCAGTTAGGAGAAATAGGACTTCTTATGTTCAGATGAAAAAATTCATTTGTTCATTCGTTCATTCATTCATGACAGTTTTCCTGAGCATCATTTAATAAATATACACTACATGTCTAATGTATTGAGGTATCAATCTAATGATTGAGGTATCATGTTAATCTTTACAAAGCAGGATTTACAAACTCAAATGCTTTCAGGATAAGGCAGTGAACAGGTTAGTGAAGTTGGCCAACTATTAGGCAATAGAAAGTGGTGGAGTCTTGGTCAGGTGGAAAGCACAAGTCTCACCTAAATGGTCAGCCACTACTCAGCTCCTGTTAAGTCCAATAGTTTCCAGGTGTTCTGGATTTTCAAAAGAATATGAAATTTCAGATATTTTGGGGGTGTGAAATTTTTTGATTTTAGAATAGTATGTCATTTCATTCAACATTATACTGGTGGTTTGAGCCAAGGTAATTAGACAAGAAAAAGAAGTAAAAGACAGCCAGATTGGAAAAAAAGAAGCAAACTATCTCTATTTGCAAGTGATGTAATCTTTTATACAGAAAATCCCAAGGAATCCACTGATAATAAGACTATTAGGACTAATAAGTGGGTCTTCAGGAAAGTTAAAGAATGCCAAATCAATCTACAAAAATCAATTATATTTATGTAAACTCATGATGGGCAATTTGAAAATGGAATTAAGAAAATTATCCTATTTATGATGCCATCCAAAAGGATAAATATGTAAAAATAAATTTAACAAAAGAAGCTCAAGGCTTGTACATGAGAATTAAAAAACATCCTTGAAAGAAATAAAAAAAAGTCCTAAATAATGGAAAGATATCACATTAATGTACTGGAAGACAATATTCTAAGATGACAATACTTTCCAAAATTCCAGGTGACTTCTTTGCAAACATGACAAACTAATGCTAAAATTCTTATGGTAATACAAATTATCCAGAATAGCCCAAAAATTTTTGAAAAAGAATAACAAAGTTTGAGAACTCACATTTCTGATTTCAAAACTTACTGCAAACGTATGGTACTCAGGATAGTGTTATACTGCTCTAAGTACAGAAATAAACCCTCACATTTTGGTCAGTTGAATTTTGACAAGGATACCAAGACAATTCAATAGGGAAAGAGTAATCTTTCAACAAATGGTTCTGGGGACAACTAACTAGATATTTCCATGCAGAAGGATGACATTAGACTCCTATCTCATATCATACACAAAAATTATTCTCAATGGATCATAGACAAAAATGAAAGAATTAAAATTTTTAAAACTCTTAGGAGGAAATATAGGAGTAAATATTTGGGTTAGACAATGTTTTCTTAGGCATGATACCAAAGCATAAGTGGCAAAAAAAAAAAAGAAAAAGAAAAAGATACATTGGACCTCATCAAAATTAAAAAAAAAAAATTGTGTTGCAAAGAATACCACCAAGAAAGTGAAAGGACAACCTGTAGAATAGGGAGAAAATAGTTGCAAATCATGTATGTGGTAAGAAATATGTATTCAAAATATATACAGAATTGTTATAACTCACTATTGAAAGTAGACAATGCAATTAAAAATCAGACAAAGAAGAAAAAATGGAAAAAAAAAATCAGACAAAGAACCTGAATAGACATCCCCCCTCCCCCAAAATATAAATGGCCAATAAGCACAAAAATGCTTAACATTATTAATCATTAGGGAGATGAAAATCAAAATAACTGGGAGATACCATTTCACATGCACTGGATAGCTTGAATCAAAAAAGTCAGACAATAACAAAAGTTGTTGAAGACCTGGAGAAACTGGAACCCTCATACACTGGCTGTGGGAATGCAAAATGGTACAACCACTTTGAAAATCAGTCTGGCTGTTTCTGGAAAGGTTAAGCATAGAGTTACCATATGACTCAGTTGTTTTACTCTTAGGTACATACCCAGGAGAAATGAAAACACATGTCCATACAAAAATTTGTACACAGATGTTCATAGCAACATTATTGATAAGAGCCAAAAAGTGAAAATGGCCCAAATGTCCATTAAGTGATGAATGGATAAATAAAATGTGGTCTATCAATAAGCAGGATATTATTTTGCAACATAAATTAATGTACTGATTGATATATGATGCACATGGGTGAATCTTGAAAACATGCTTAGTGAAAGAAGTCAGTAGCAGATGAATCCATATGGTAGAATTCCATTTTATGAAATAATCCGAATAGCCAAATCTATAGAGATTGAAAATAGCTTGATGTTTACCTAGGGCCGTGGAAGAAAGGTGGTGAGTATCTGCTGATGGGTGCAGAGATTTTTTGGTCTGATGAAATTGTTCTAAAATTAGATCTTGATGATGGTTACACAGTGTCTTGAATATACATAAGGAAGAACTCTGTGGGGAACATGAACACACACACATGCTAACCAAACCAAATGTATTTGAGGACTGAATTTGCCATGCAGGTTGCTGAATCATGCCTCCTGCTGGGGATGAAAAAAAAAAAAGACAAAAACATGTTCTTGCCATTAAATCACTGTCGATTAGTAGGAAAGATGAGACGATAGGCATGAATAATTACAACAAAAGAGAGAATTCTGAAAGTAGGAAGTTCTGGCTGTATGATCAAGGGGAATGTGTCATGAAGGTAGTGACCTTGAGAAAATAATTCTGCTTTAAAAAGAGAGTAGGACATTTATATCTAAATAAAGCACCCAAACAATCTAATTGAACTGTGTTGATATGATTTTAGAGGTATACCCTAAAATGCATTTTTTTTGCCACTTAGTGACAGAATGATTAGATCAATAATTTCCCAAAACCAAGGCCAAATGCAAATATCACCAATAGAATGAACTTATGAAATATAAGATTAGACCTAAAATTTTATTTAAAAATTGTTTAATATCATGATTATTAGAATTCCAAGGAGTCAAATATTAAAAGTTTGATGTTGTGGCCCCTGGTTATTCAGTAGAGCATGTGACTCTTGATCTCAGGTTCATGAGTTCATGCCTCAAGCCCCACATTGGGTGTAGAGATTACTTAAAAAATAAAATCTTAGAGTACTTGGGTGGCTCAGTCAGTTAAGTGTCTGCCTTTGGCTCAGGCCATGATCCCGGAGTCCCACGATTGATTTCCCACATCAGTCTACCTGCTCAGTGGGGAATCTGCTTCTCCCTCGGCCTCTGCTCCTTCTTCTGCTTATTCTCTCTCTCTCTCTCTCAAATAAATAAATAAAATCTTTAAAAAAATAAAATAAAATCTTAAAGAAAAGTTTGACCCTGTGGACCTGGAATGGTAATTCCTCTAACCTCTTAGCTACTGGATGTCTCAATTAGGCACTCTAGCCATATATCTGAGGTACTAAATACATACTTGCTTTCAACTGGCATATTTAGTAATATCATTAGTAATTTTTTTTCCAGCAGAGTATAATTCAGGAAACTGTTTTTTACTCATATTTTATAAAATGAACTTGAGACAAATCTTAAATAGCCTTTATATTCAATAAGTATATAACAATCATTAGACTTAGTTTTTAATTTTAAACCTCATAGACAAATCTTAAAGCATTCTTACAAAATTATTATTCTGAATATGATTAGTGAGAACAAAATATAATTTGGGAAGCCTATTTTTCTTGAACAGTTTTTTCTTTTGTTTATACTTATATTCTTTATTATGTCTAGCTCAAAGATGATTTATTATGAAAGTTGTTATATGGAGTTTCAGATATTTCCCTTTTTGTGAAATGTCAATGTGGCAAAATTGATATTCTGATTTTAAAGTTATCCTTATTAACTGTGAAAATTCCTTAACAGAATCTTTTTCTTGAAAGTTTTATTTTTTAAATTTTTTTAAAGATTTTATTTATTTATTTGACAGACAGAGATCACAAGTAGGCAGAGAAAGCAGGCAGAGAGAGAGGAAGGGAAGCAGGCTCCCTGCTGACCAGGGAACCCGATGTGGGGCTCGATCCCAGGACCCTGCGATCATGACCTGAGCCGAAGACAGAGGCTTTAACCCACTGAGCTACCCAGGCACTCCTTCTTGAAAGTTTTAAAACATCTATGCAATCAGGTAACTGATAACTAAATATAATTCTCATAGATTATTTTCTTCCATGTTTTAACTGCTCACACGATAAAAAATTGGAGTATGATAGTGGTGGGTTGTCTGCTCTAAATCTGGCCCCAAGACTCTCCCACCTAAGTCTGAGATCCAAGTTTTTCAGAATCCTCTTTGCTGTAAGGTTCTGGTAAGAGTTTCCTGTTGAGAATAATTTGTGTGAGATGTGAAAGATAAAGGTGAGTGGGGAGCTCTGTTCTTGAGAAAACATGGTGTTAAGACACAGCGATTCACAGATTGCCTTAGGAATTCTCACTTATGTTCCCAATGGTTGTGGTTTCTCAAACTTTCCTACAAGCAGCAGCTTCTCCATATGCCAGTGTTACAGGCTGACATCATTAGTAGCTGCTCCTGATCTCTTGGCTTCATGTTTGTAGATCTTTATTTCCCAGCTCCTACTTCAATCATATAAGCCCTAACTCCTGCAACACTTTCATTACTTTCATATTTCTTATAGTGACTCTCTTTTTATGATCAAACTCAGACTGATGTAGTGTTATTCTAATCTTTGTTAATAATCTTTATATTATTATTTATATTTTTATAAGAATATCTTGTCTCCATAAGAATGTGTTTTTCCCAAATTTATCTCATTCATGTACTCTCTCCTAATACTGATGTACCTGTCAGCCTATTCTTTATTCAACCATTGGAGATTTCTTAATCATTTTTAAACAAATTTATTATCTGTTATCACTGATTATTATTTTTGCAATTAATTTTGGTGATAATAATGAATTGCACTTGAGCACATATGGTGCACTAATTTTTTTTGCTCAGCCTTTATCTAGTGTGCTTTTATCTATATTTGAATGTAAATTTTCAGAGCATGACAATAAATCTGAATGACATGTCTCGTTTATATTACCGACGTTGTTATACTGATTCGATATGTTGGTAACTCATCAAATACCTGTCACTGATTATTTGCAAACTCAGGAAGGCCAACTGTTTGTTAGTTCTATGATGGTCCAAATGCCAAGTCTGAAGCTAAAGTCAAAGAGAAGATTTTGGCACAATTCTGGGGAGAAGCTGAAAGTCAGTGCATCTTGAGAGAGCTGTGAATTGGGGACATCTCAAGAACTATTCACTCTTGGACTAGTTGAGGATATTAGTTATGATTTACAAAAAACAGGTACAGACTCAAAGATATATACCATGTATGAGCACATACAAAAGTTAAGGAAAATGGACTGGCTTCCTTAACCCCATTCTTGTTTAGAGCAGGCTTGTTTTAGTTTTCCTCTGAAGTTCATTGAAATAGGCTCCTTGGAAACTTTCATCATCGATTCAGCATTTCATAGCAATTAGAAGACTAAAGAAGCACTTGTCATTTCACGTGAGAAAAGATGACATTTGAAAAAATAAAATGTCTTCTCATAGTTTCAAAGTCACTAAAATGTTAAGGGAAAGTTGCTAAATGTGCTAAATGAAAACACATTTTCATTTGTAAGATGCCAGAAATGATACATTTTTATTTTCAGTTTCTGAATTATCTCTATGTAACTGTCCTCTAGGTATTCAGAAAAAGGAATTATAAACTTTGGCAATACAAGTATTGTCTAGAACACCCTCATGGTTTTGTTGTGTAACCTGAGAGATAAACATTGTCTGAGTTAGAAACATATAATCATGTGTGTAGATAAATATAAAAGTTCTAAAGTCTTTTTTTAAATCCATAGGAGAAAATCTGTTAATCTGTTGCTTTCCAGAATTATTCCAGATAACAAGAAGAGGCCGGGGCGGGGGGGCGGGGGGCGGTTTGTGGGGGGTAGGGAGGGAAAAAAATGGAACAAGATGGGATCCTGAGGGAGACAAAACATAAGAGACTCTTAATCTCAGGAAACAAACTGAGGGTTGCTGGGGGGGGGGCGGGGGATAGGGATAGGGTGGCTGGCTTATGGACATTGGGGAGGGTATGTGCTGTGGTGAGTGCTGTGAAATGTGTAAGACTGATGATTCACAGACTTGTACCCCTGGGGCAAATAATCCATTATATGTTAATAAAAACTTTCAAAAAAAAAGAATAAAATTCTTTGGCTATGGTCTTTTGCAAATGGGGCTAACTAGTGACAACTGATGTGCTCTGTAAAAGAACAGAATATCAAGACAATTATTTATGTAAATGTTTGTCCCCCGCTCCCACCCCCCCGCCCCCGCACTCTGGGAACAGCAGGTTCCTCTTGCCAAGACTGTTTTCCTAAAGGGCCTAAGTATTAATAAAAATTGGTGCAGATACATTAATCAAAAAAGAAAAAAGTTTTTAAAGAGTTTATTTTTGAGGTTTATTGTCACTGTTCTTAGTGAATTGATAATCTTAATTGGATATATTTGGAATCAGTCCAAATTCTTATTTGGAGATTGAATTGTTTTAGTGATTAAACAAAGTAACTGAGGTCACCACCCTATTCAATAAGATATTTTTTAGCATGTAATTAATTATAATCTCATTGTAAATCCTTTTGATTTAAAGATTAATGTTGATTCTTTGCTTCGATTATGCTATTCATTTTTTTAATTAAAATTAAGGCATGCAACAGATCACCATAGAACTTCTTCAAGATGTTGACGCTATTCATTTAAAAAGACTGCTTTATTTTTTAGTCAAAAGTAATGGATTTAGCTTAACTACATTGATTCTGTTATATTGTATAGTGAAAATGCATGGGGATTATGTATTTTGTAATGATTCTTTTCATTTATAAATGTTAGTTCTAGTTCTCTCCTTCCAGGGAGAAGATGGGAGACTGGGTTTTATTGTTGAAGTGAGCAGCGGGAAAAAGCAGGTAAGTGCTCCCCTCTGGGAACCTGTCTGCTCTCTCGCCTTGAGAGTGAGTGTACCTTCGCTTTAATAGACAGCTTTGTGCTTGCTACTTTGCTTTTGGTTGTCTTTATTTGAGCACTGATCCCCAGGTAAATCTTCTCCTGGGGAATTCAAGGATCAAGACCTCCATTCACGCAACACAGACACTCTCTTATCCCAGACATACCTGCTCAAGAGAATTGGAATATTACATGGAGAAAATCATTTAAGACGTTTTCGGGGGCAATACCCAGGTGAAGAATTGTTGAAAACTGACCTCTGTGCTACAGAGCCAAATATAACACAGAGACAGAGAGAAATCACAGCTAGGCAGAGAGGCAGGCAGAGAGAGAGGAAGGGAAGCAGGCTCCCCGCTGAGCAGAGAGCCCCATGCCGGGCTTGATACCAGGACCCTGGGATCATGACCTGAGCCGAAGGCAGAGGCTTTAACCCACTGAGCCACCCAGGCGCCCCACAGAGACAGACTTTAGGATAAAGAGGAATAATAGCTTTATTGCTTTGCTGGGCAAAGGAGGCTGCACCAAGATAAGGCCTTTAAAACAGCAAGCCCACCCAGAGGAAGGAGCTGGGAGGTTTTATAGGGAAAAACAGGATCTAGCCGGTTTTGACAGGAATTTTGTATATGCTGCCAGCCTCATTTGTCTTGTCTTCAGGGTGGTATTGGGTTTCTGAAACAAAAGGCTAAGATGGGAGGAGGGGAGCTTGCAGAAGAGAGGAATAAGGTTACTTGGTCGAAAATCGAGCTCTGTTTAAGTATTTTGATTTTTGTTTAACTTTATGCTTTTAATCGGTTTTAGAATATTTCTGTTGGAAGAGGTCATCACAGGACTTGACCACTGGTGGACCCTAGCGCCGGATCCAGGAACTCAGAGGCTCCTCCCCACTTTCTGTCCGTGGACTATATGTTCCGCTCACCACTTCCGCTGTGGGCGCCATTTTCAATGACTCAGCCTTGAGAAAGCAATATGCTATTGTGAACATGGCCACCGCTGACGGAACCGCTGACGGATAAGGCCTCCATGTAAACTTAAGATTCCGGCGGATGGGCGTGGACATCTGCTTGTCCTTGAGCTGCTGACGAGAAGCCTCTAAAGTAAGTTCCCTTGCTTGTTAAAACTGCCACCTACCTGCCAGCCTGGAGTAGCTGGTCTTTTTCTTGAGTACATCCTTGCACTCTGAGCAGGCTGTTTTCCGGTTCCACCAGGGAAACCCCATAGTTGTGAACCAGTGTTCAGTGCATTTCTTTTAAGCCGAGGCAAGATAATGTTGATATGTTGATAATGTCACTTTTGGTTTTTGAACTTTTGACTTTTGAAATAATCTAAGGAAATAAACCTTACTGAATAAATAGGCTGAGAAAGCAATAACATGAAACCCATTACTTAAGGCTATCTTGCATATAAAATAGGGCAGGGTTGGCAAATTTTTTTTACTGATACACACATATAAATTTTTTGCAAGTTAGTGGGATCAGTTAAATATTTTAGAGTCAAAAAAGATAAAGGAGTCATTCCTGAGCTTTGGCCACAGATTTCCTTATAATGGCAGATAATAGGAAGAGATAATAATGTTGAGACTGAAGATGTCATAGCGGCTAAGTTATAAGGGAGGTTCCCCCCCCCCCCCATGTATTTAAGTGTTTTGAGAGAGAGAGAAAGAGAGAGAGAATGATTGGGGGTGAGGGGTGACGAGGGAGAGGATCTCAAG
The DNA here is from genome assembly GCA_004024625.1 of Mellivora capensis. Classification (NCBI taxonomy): domain Eukaryota; kingdom Metazoa; phylum Chordata; class Mammalia; order Carnivora; family Mustelidae; genus Mellivora; species Mellivora capensis. The sequence continues at coordinate 150,220 of PISX010002727.1, forward strand.
TAGACTCCGTGCTGAGCAGGGAACCCAGTGTTGGGTTCCATCTCATGACCATGAGATCGGGACCTGAGGTGAAATCAGAAGCCCATCGCTTCACTGACTGCACCACCCATTTGTCTCAGCAGTTTTTCTTTTACTTTTTAATTTTTTTAAGATTTATGTATTTTAGAGAGAGGGGAGAACCTTATGTGTGCACACACATGCGTGAATTGGGGGAGGGGCTGAGGGAGAGAATCTTCAAGCAAACTCCTTGCTGAACACAGAGCCTGACTGGAACTCTACCTGGGGCTTGGTCTCATAACCCCTGACATCATGATCTGAGCTGAAACCAAGAGGCACACTCTAACTGAGCAAACCACCCAGACACCACTATAATGGAATTTTTATGCTGAGGAACTTGGACTTGATTTGGGGAAAAGAGAACAGTTCAATAATTTTAAATAAATTCTCATGACCTGAGTGCATCATTTGTTCATTTCTGATTTTGTTGAAAAATAGCCTTTGCTAATGGATGGAGAATGGTTAGGGGATGGGGTGGGGAAAGTGCTTCAGTATTAGAGGCTGGTGTTAAAAAACAGGTGTCAGGGGCACCTGGGTGGCTTAGTCCTTAAGTGTCTGCCTTCTGCTCAGTCATGATCCTGGGGTCCTGGGATTGAGCCCCACATTGGGCTCCCTGCTGAGCAGGGAGCCTGCTTCTCCTCCCTGCTTGTGTTCCTCTCTTCCTATCTCTGTCAGGTAAATAAATAAAATCTTAAAAAACAAACAAACAAACAAACAGGTGTAGTATAATGCAGACCCCAATTTTTGTAATCAGTATTTATTGGTGAGTGATTGAATATGGTGGTAAGGAAAAGGCAGAATCCAGGGCAATTTCTAGTTTTCCATCTTGGTCAAACATAAGTGGTGGTACATTTTGTAGACAAGGGAACATGGGATGAAAAAGGGAGAAATTGATTTAATTTCAGCCATGTTAGATTTGAGATTATTGTGGGTCCTGGAACTAATTATGAGTAATTGGCAAAAAGATTCTTCTTTTGACTTTTGGGGTGTGGTAACTTGGAAAATCATATTTACATAAACAGTTTCTAGCAAACTTCTTTGAGACATTTGGTTTACAAAAACTTCAAAGATTTAAAACAGATTCAGTGCTTTCCTGTAAAGCATCTTTATGAAATTGGCATGTTTCAGAATCAGAAAGACTGGGGAGGCTGGCTGGGATAATAATAATGTCAAATTCAATTGATACCTAGAATGTAGAAGAAAGGAACAAGCTTACTGAATCTACCAGATCTTAGTTTTCTCCAAAGTTTTTGTGTTGAATTAAACATATACAATCAGTATTTACTGTGATGAGTTTTGACTTTTAAATTTGCACTCTTATTTAAAGAGGAATGTGAAAAGTGAATGCTCTTAAACAAATAACAAAAATGCATATGGAGAAGTGAAGATGGGATCCATAACAACTTCTGAAGAAGTTAGGATCATGTATGATACAGGATTCCATGTATCTAGGGTCATATATGTATTCTATATATGCATCTACATACTTTCTATCTCCTGTTGGTTCTGTTTTTCTGGAGAAATCTCACTAACTCAGGTCATTTAATAAAAATGCTAATGTTGGCCCTGAAAGTTGTGTGTTTTTGAAAAAAGGTGAAGACAAATTTACAACTCAGACCTTGGAAAACCCAAGCCTAGACTAAACAGTGATTGACAATAGATGGAATTTAAAGGAGATCAATTATCATTCTGAATAGAAGTGGTTCCATTTCATTTGAACAAATTTAATGGTTAATATTTATTTATTATTTATTTTTATTATTATTTTAATTTTTAATTATTTATTTTTATAAAAATATTTTATTTATTTATTTGACAAAGAAAGAGAGAAAGTGCACAAGCAGAGGCAATACAAAAGGAGAGGGAGAAGCAGACTCTCTGCTGAGCAGGGACCCTGATGTAGGGCTCCATCATGGGACCCTGGGATCATGACCTGAGCCAAAGGCAGATGCTTAGCCAACTGAGTCACCCAGGTGCCCCAGTGGTTACTATTTAAATATCTGTGTTATTAAAGTTTCACATTTTCAAAGAAAAAAAGTAAAGAATTGTATCAACAAGTTTCAAAGGAAATATTGGTAGTATTTGGTAGTATTGCTGTATCAGTAAAAAAACCTGATGTTATAACTTCACAGGTTGTTGGTTTGGCATAGGGAGTCAATAAACATATTTAAATTGGGGAGAGGGAGGAAGGAGATGACCATTTAAAAATCCATGTGCAGAAGTGACTAGATAATTTTATTTGGAGGAATAAACCTCTGCCTACTCTATTTTAGGACAAGGATTTATCAATAAGAATATTCATCTATTTTCCAAATAACCTAAGAAAATGCTTACAGTAGTTATGCAGAGATGCTAACTAAACTAGGGTCAGATTGTTTTGTTTGTATTTGTTTGTATACTTCACAAACCTTACCTTGGGGCCCATTTGGGCTGAGCCTTCTCTTTTATCCTTCTTTCTTTTTCCTGTCTCTCTCTCTCTTTCTCTCTCTCTCTCTCT